>JAKSZP010012269.1:0-76232 GCA_022478985.1 Massospora cicadina
GTCAGGTGAGCGACGCTACCCATTGAGGAAGCCCTCAAGGAGGCCATTCCAGAAGATTAGTAAACATCCTGATTGGATGAGGCTCCGAAGATCCTGAAGGCACCAAGTCCTAATGAACCCTATAAATATTGAAGCATTTTAATTTACTAAATTATTTGGTAAATTAACTCACCTTTCCGTTTCCTCTTCGGTGCTCTTTTCTGATTTTTCCAGCTTTGAGCCACCGCGAACCCCGGCGCCAGTCCAAGGAACTGTAGCGCCAACACCACTTATGTTTGGATCAGTGAGGGTCCCTCCCTGGCGGATCCAACGCTTATGTTGCCAGAGCTTTTGCAACCTTTGCATAAGCCAGATGAAGAATCCCTGAACCTAGGCTGAGTACCCATGAGTACATCAGCTATTGCTGCCCAGGAAAAATGTACCCATGGCCCCCTTTTCCCCACTTCACATATACAAGACAACTGCCTCTGTAAGGAGCAGTTGTTGGTCTATTTTCACTTTTACATTCTAATAAAAACTACTCCCTATAAAAACTACTCCATGAGCTCTGCCACTTTCATCATGATTCTTTTACTTAACCCAGCAAAGTACGCAGCAATCTGCATCCTAGGGCTGATGGTCATTGAGTGGGCCTTCCAAGCCATCAATCTGGTGGCCTACCAAATGTTGATCACAATCCAGGAATTCGCCGCAAGCCTACAACCTCAAACTAGTGCTTTGGAAGAGTTCTCCAATCCGCCAAACTCCTTCCTATGACCTGGTTACCATTCAGCACCCAGTGGACCAGCTTTGGGTCTGCCTCCCACTTTGCAAAATAATTGGAGAATTCGATCTAATCCACCTCGCTGATCTGCTAGTGATTTGGCGCAATTTTGGTGGAGTGAGACCATCTCCACTAAGTGCAAATCCCCATATAGAGGGGAGGACTCACCGTTCACTCAACTGTAAGGTGGGACTAGGCACCAAACCATCCAGGCCATTCTGACAAGGGCCATTCTGGTCCAAATTACTTAGAAAAATTGATCTGACATGCTGGCGATGCACCTGACCTCTCCATCCAACCCAAGACCTACCAATGGACACAAGATGAGGCCCAAGGCCTCCCAATGGTCGGAGTGATTCAATTCAATTTGATTTGCAAGGCCAATCGTCATTTTAGAATTTCTTGAAAATATCAATAATTTTTTCAGATCTTTTCTATAACGAATCAGTCAAAAATGGATGAGAAATGAAGCCAACGCTCAACAACTGCAAAATCAGGAGGATTGGTCATCCTCTTTGCCTCTCCCACCCTTGGGGGATGCCCCAGCAAGACCCGCAGTTACCCCATTGCAACCATTTGGTTTGTTATGAGGGCCTTTGGTATGTTGATTAACTTATATATCCCTCACCAGAATAATAGGGGATCCCTTCTACAACTGTTCAGAACTGCTACGCCCTTGGCATTCTGAGCTTTCCACTGGGTTGTTACACACCCAGATTAGAAGCCAAGTCTTACTTTAATCAGCAGTTTTCATGACAATATTGATAGGAGCACCACTATCAATAATGGCCCAAACTTAAACCTTGTTTACTGCTATGTCCACATAAGTACATTCAGATTAGTCTTCAGAGGTATTTATTGTGTGAATACTGTGATTGCTGCCCAATTCCAGATGTGATTTCAGACTTGAAAAAAATTCTGGGAAGTTATCTGCTAAGGTTTTCATGGGAATGGCTACTTGTACACTGTTAAAATTTATTTGTTGTAAGCTGACCAGTGGATGGACATTACTGAGAGTCAATGAGCAAAAGAACTAATCAAAAGAACAAACGGATTAAAAAAACCATAAAACCAAAACAAAACCTCCAACCAGGTGGAGAGTGGAATACCGCTAACCCACCATGGCAGAGGGTGAGGGGGGTCGGGGAGCTCTTCTACAAACATATTCTGCTGGGCAGCATCATTGAAGTTGTAGAAACAGACAAAAGCGGAGAGCCAGGTCGTTGGGGCATCAACATGGTGGGGGTGGATGTGGACGAAATATTGGTTACCATCCTCAAGATTAGCTTGAAATACAGCTTCAACTAATTACACAACATGATGTTCAGCTTGAATGCAGGCTTTGGGAAGTTGGGAAAAATTAGTGATACTTTGTCAGGTGATTTTAGCAGATAGGTCAAGGTCTGCTAGTTGTGCCACACGCATGACCGCGTTATTAGCTTCAGTGTCCAATATTATGATTTACTCCTGTTCTGCTTTGGATAAATCAGGGGAAATCAATTATGCTCAGCCCTTAGTGGTATTATGAAATGGATTGAGCAACCATTTTGCGTAGATTTGGGCAATGGGGTGAGGCCACCTCTTCTAAGGCGAGATGGTGATCACTTTGATAGGGTATGGTATTGAGTTTAGGAGCAAATCACTTTTTGGATGGGGTTTTGTCAAAATCAGAATTGTAAAATTTGGACAAACACAATTGATATGGCTGGGAGGTTCAGCATTTTCCTCATTGGTGACAACGTTACCTGATTTGTCAATCTCAGCCAATAAGTCCCATGGATTTTGTTCACAAGAATAGTGGATGGAGAATTTTGGGTGGGTAGGAGTCAAATTGGCTGCTTGGGTGTGAATGGTGGTTCAGGCTTGACTCTGATTGGCGTGGGTGAAATTGGGTGGGATGATGTGGGTGGGTGATTTGGTGGAGGCCAATTTCCCACTCTGGCCCATCAAAAGAGAACGTTGAGTGGAAGAGGGCAACAAAAAAACCCATTTAGAATCCGCTGAATATGACTCAGAGGCCACACCGGAGGAAGTGGCTTGGGGCAGAATTTTTTGGAATGGTCAAGTCTAAAATAGAGGGGACAAATTTGGTGACCATTATCCACCCAAGTCCATAAGAAATGCTCAGGTGCCACTGCAATTTGAGCATGGGGGATTTGCTGGCTATGGCAGGGTGGTGTGGGATTAAGATGGCAGTGGTGCGAGGTGCAGCAAGTCACTCTGCACTAGAAGGAATGGTGAAGACAAGGTTGAGCTATGTCGCATAATTCAGAAGCCTTACCATCAACTGATCATATAATATCTGGGGTGGGAGGTGAGATGGGAGGGATGCAAAGGACACCATCAATGTGGTTTCTGAAAGAAGGCGAGTTTGGGTGGTAGGAATAGGAGTGTTTTTGTAACCTAGGGAGTAGAAGCCACTGATGCAGCGTCCTCCTCCATCTGGAAGCCAATATCAAAATAGCCCTTAAATGGGCGGAAATCAATAAAGCCAGCTGGTGCAAATGCAGAAGTGGCTACTTTGATTATTGCCTTGTCATCATATGGGAACAAATGCCTGCAGTTGACTTGTAGGCAAAATAGGATATTGGAATGATGGAGGGCGAGATGATGGGGGCGAGAAGGGTGGATGCACGCTAGTTAGAGTGCTAAGTCCCATGGGTGGACAAAATGGCCAGAAGAAGATGGCAGGCTATTTGACCCTGTACGTACATGTTTGCCTGCAGGGCGGAAAAAGCTAGGCAGTGGAGCACTACTACTCACATTGGAGCAGAAGGCGTTGGATATGCGGACATTTTATGGAAAGTGGCATGACCTGATGGTGGTGGAAAATTTAAACGCTTTTTATTATAAAAATCAGCTTGAAGTGAGATCAAGAGGAGAGAAAGTTTCTACTTGTACACTGTTAAGAAAAAGTAGGTTGGTTAAACATCCAGGTTGGAGGTCCAAACTCTGGTTAATAATCTGTTTTGCGTAAGGTTTTGACACCTCTGCTTGGGGTTCTTTGGGTATTTTCGAGGGTTTAGTTATCTTTGTTTTAGCCCAAGTAGTAACCATAAGGACATCATTAGCCACAATATGGTGGAGGTTATCTTTAGCAACATCTTCGGCCCTAAAGAGCTTGCTAGGGTCAGGTGGAATGGTTTGGTGAACATCGGTGGAGCTAGAGCATTCCGCCTCTACTCCACCTGCTCTTTTCCCACCTCAATGTCACTGTTGATTTCTAAAGCAACGTGGACCCCAGTCTTTTTTGTCTGACTGTCTGTAGCATTGGCTAGCAAATTTCCCCTTTTGACCACAGTTGTGCATTTATTCAACACTGGCTGCTGTTTTTGATTTCTTTTTTGTTTTTTTTTTATTTTGGGATTTTTACTTGGTTGGACATAGTGTTGTTTTTTGGGCCCAAAAATCGAAAGTTTTTCTGACCTTAGGGACAATTAGGATTATCAGAACTGCGGGAAAAAATTCTTAAGTAACTGATAAGCTCTTAATTTTTCATTTCTCTACTCAATGCAGGTATGATGACATGATGAAAGTCAAGGTAAAGCATGAATGTGTGTTCCATTGCAATCTTAGCATCAAACTTATATATTGCATTGCACCCAAGCAAGAATTGTGCCTTATGGAAGAATCTATCCGCAAAGTCATTAATAGTCTCATTCTGCTTGAATCCGATATTAAAAATCTCTCTTCTTTGGGTCTCTAGTTTTCCAGGCCCTCCAAATTGTTTTGTTACCGCAATTTTGGCATCCATATAGTACCAATGGTCATCCAAATAGGGCATAACAAGGTTACAGCTATGGGCATCGAGTGAGTTGATTAGTGCTGATCCTTTTTCATGGTCTGATGCTCCCCACATTGCTTTTTCAAAATAGCTTGAGAAAAGAGTGAACGTTCTCATCCCTAGCAAACTTTGGCAAGTCCAATGGTTTAAAGTCATCTCGCCATGTTTTGGGCATAGTTGTTGCACTTCTTCTAGTACTTGAACGCCTTGGTGTATCATCATTTAGAATTGGCCCTCTTTCCCATTGGGGATTGTTGGCGCTATAGTTCTTTAGACTGGCGCCAGGGTTTGCGGTGGCTTGAAGCTGGAAAATTTGGAAAGAGCGCCAAGGAGGAAATGAAAATGGGTTAGAATACCAAATATTTTATTGAACTAAAAGGCCCGATATTTATAGGGTGCATTGGGACTTAGTACCTTGGGATCGTTGGGGCCTTATCAGTTCAGGAACTTTACTGATCTTCCAGAATGGCCTCCTCATGGGTGTCTTTAATGGATATCGTCGCTCACTTGACTGAATTGGTGGAAATGCCGCCCCACGTGACTCAGAAATAGGGTAGGAGGATCCTGAAATAGACTATCACTTAGGTTCAACAACCAATTTGGCATGGCCTGATTTGGAAGCATGGAATTTGAATCAATTTCTATCTTAAAACCAACAATGCCCCCCTCAAGGTCCTGCCGGAGGGGGGTATATGATTGGAGGAACTGACCATGTACCCGATTTACTACATTCCCTTGATTGATGTCAGCAATGGAGTACTCAGACTTCACCTTATGTATGACTTTGTAGGGTCCAGGCCAAAGTACGTCTAGCTTATTCTGTCAGCCTCCAGGTTGATGATGATAAAAGAGAACGAGGTCACCTAATTGAAAATCTGGTTAGGAGGGTCATCTGAGATTTGATCAGGATGTCTCTCTTCCAGTGGTGGTGATAATGCCTTGAGTGGCTTGGGCTTGGAGCCAGACAATCTCATTGGCTAGGGCCCTCATAGTTAAATAGGAGTTCTCAGGGGAGGAGGCTTTGAGCAGGGGCTGGAAGCTACTGGGTAGCTGAGGTGGCCGCCCATATAGGGCTTCAAATGGAGACATCTTGATGACATGGTGATAGCTTACCCGGTAGGCAAGCAAGGCGCTGGGTAGATAATGGTTCCAACGGGCAGGATCTGAGGCGGCCAACTTCTGTAGGATGGAAACAAGAGTTCTGTTAGCATGTTCTACCGCCCCATTAGTAGATGGGTGGTAGGGGGCAGCGAAACTCTGGGTAGTGCCAAATAGCGAAGTTAGCTCTTGTACTATGTGGGAGGTGAAGTTCAACCCATTTTTCAAAAGTAAGGTCTGGGGGCACCCATGCTGGGTGAAAATAGAGCGAACAAGAAAAAGAGAAGTAGCCTTAGCGGTGGCTGCAGGGACTGAGATCGCCTCAACCCACTTAGTTAAGTGGTCTATAGCTAGGATAATATACTTGTGACCATGCAGCCTAGTGGGAAGGGGCCCCATTATGACAATACTGATGACATTGAAGGGTTTGGTCGGGGCAACAACTGAGTGCTGATATTGAGGGTTGGCCCGGTCTTGGGATTGGCAAGTCATACAAGCTTCCAAAACCTCTTGGATGGTTTCTACAATTCAGTCCCAGTAGCAGCGTGACTTCATTCACTCATGGGTCTTCTTAATCGCCCCATGTCCCACAGTAGAATGGCCTTCCAGGATGACGTCAGTACAAGAGGAGGGTCAGATGTAGGGAAGCCACTTCTTGTTGACTTTCTTGTAGAGTAGCCCATCCTTGATTTGAGTGTCTTTAGTCATTCGTTGGAGTTCAGTCTGAACCTTGGGGTTTCCAGTTCCCATCATTTTGGCTGTCCTATCAGGTCATAGAGCTGATCTTCCTCAGGGGCCAAAATTGCTAATACCAGCATCCTGGAGAGGCTATCAGCAATCTGGTGTATAGCGCTGGCGCGGTGGACAATGGTGAAATCGTAGCTTTGCAGTCGTAGGGCCCACCTGGCTAACCGTCCATCAGAGTCTTTCATTTGTTGAAGCCACCGGAGTGAAGAGTGGTCTGTAATAATAGTAAAATAATTACTGTAGAGGTAGGGCCAGAAATGTTTGATGGCTAAGAGGACGGCTAGACATTCCCTCTTGGTGACGCTGTAGTTCTGCTCAGCCTTACTTAGCGTCTTACTAAAATAAGCCACAGGATGATCGACCTGGTTCTCATCATGCTGAGCCAGGATAGCCCCAACGGCGTCATCGCTAGCATCTGTGAACAGCAAGAAAGGTTGGTCAAAGCGATAATGAACTAGAACAGGTTTAGTACATAAGGCCATACATAAAGTTTTAAAAGCCTGTTCCTGCTCAGGCTGCCACTCAAATGGTACGTTCTTTTGTAGGAGGTAAACAGCGGCTTGGCTAGGTCGGCAAACCATGGGATGAACTGCCAGTAATAGCCCACCATACCAAGGAAGACTTGAATATCTCGTAGGCTTTGGGGGTGCAACATCTTTTCTATGGCGTCGACTTTGTTGGGTATAGGTTGGATGCCACGCTTAGAGACCTGGTGTCCTAGAAACTCTAGCTCAGCCTGGAAGAAGGAGCACTTTGAGAGCTTGAGCTTGATGGAGGACTTTCTGAGATGCTCAAAGACCTCCTTGAGATGCTCTAGATGTCCATTAAAAGTTCGCGAAAAAGTGGTAATGTCTTCCAGGTAGACCAGGACACAGGAGAGCTTCAGGTCCCCAAGGATCCCATCCATGGCGCGCTGGAATGTGGCTGGGGTGTTTTGGAGGCCTTGGGGCATCTGGGTGGGCTCGAACAGCCCCTCATGGGCGATTAGAGCACACTTGGCTCAGTCTTCGGGGATGAGCTTGACCTGCCAATACCCGCTGGTGAGGTCCACGGCTGAGAAGTACTGGGAACTGGCAAGCAGACGGAGAGAATCATCAATCTGGGGTAGGGGATAACTGTCCTTATTGGCGATGGAGTTGAGTCATCAATAATCCGTCACCACCCAATGCTTGTCATCCTTTTTTCAGACCAGCAGAAGAGGGGAGGCCCAAGGACTATGCGAAGGACCAAGAGCTCAGCGTCAAGCAGCTATTTAAGTTCCACTGTAACCTGGGCCACTTCAACCTTGCTATTTTGGTAAGGCCAGGACTGAAAGGGGGGCATCCCCAATTTTTACATGGTGGAGGACTCCGTTCATTCTTCCAAAATCATAGGTCAAAGTTGAGAATAGGTCTGATTATTCCTCCAAGAGCTCCTGAACCTTAAGTCGCTGTTTGTTAGAGAGGTCCTTTCCAATACTAGCATCGACCAAATTAACTAAGGGTGGTGACTCCAAGCGAAGTCCCTTAAGTCCCCAAAGCTTCAAATGTCAGCAACGGCCCCTATCAGTAACAGGTGGATGTAAGCGGCAGGTCAGTTCAGACCTATAATTTTTGGTTTTTCAGTCAGTTTGACTAGCAACACTGATATAGTTCCAGCATACGCTGGATCAAGGATCCTGAGGCAGGTCAGCACTTCCTTGGGAGGTGGATTATCTAGGCCTCAGACTTCCAGTAAATACCCTAAGGGAATATTGACATGGACCCGGGTGTCAACAATGACCTGGGATTTTGGGGGTACAGTAGTCACCCAAGGTAAATAGATCGGCATCCCCTCTAGTCCATCAACAGCAGGAGGGAGTAGTTGGATTTGAGAGCCCCAGATGTGGTACTCGAGCCAGTTAATTCATCCTTCAGTTTTCAGTAGGCAGGCTCAGGCCTTGACCTCAGCCCTAGAGTCATGAGCAGTTTAAAAAAAAAAAGAGGGACTTGATGTCCTAGAAGGGAGAGAAAACTACCATTGTAATGGAGCACTGCCAAATAGTCTCAAAGGAACTGAGTCCCAAGGTTTAGGTTATAGCTAGGGTTGTCCAGAGCAATGGCGGGTGTATCTAAAGCGAGCTTTCTGAACTGAATTGGTAGAGAGGAATAGGCCCCTATGGATTGGATGCACTGGGGGCCAGCCGTGCCATACTCCATGTAGTATGGCATATTGGGGGCAACCTTGGTGCGTTTCATCAGCTTGGAAGAGATAACATTCATGGGGGAGCCACTGTCGATTATGGCGTAAACTGGAATCTTATGGACCCAGACTGTGACTTGGGTAACAAAACTTCCAAACTGAGGCGGCAACATAAGGAACATGGGAGAATCATCAGAAGAAGAGTAAGCAGTATCAATGTCTTTATTGTCATCAGATACTCAACTACTTCCTTGGGTACAATGGCTTCTGGTTCACGCGCAGGGGATACTTGAGGCTGGGAAGGAATGTCAGCATGGAGCGCCTCATTCTTCATGCTGACGGCCCTTTTCCCGCCTCCTCAGCAAGATGTTTCCAGAAAGTCTTAGCGCTGTGTCTAAATCCATTGCAGTAGGTGCATCGAGGATGTGGATCCCTCTGGTTTTTGACTACATGGACCCTAAGGCGGTTAGAGGGGCCAGTAGACGTAGCCTTTAAGTTTAGGATCAAGGCAGGGATCTCGTTGAGGGCCTCCTTAATCTCCCTGATACAGGAGAACCCATTCTTATGCCCAATCATATGCATTTGGACCTCAGGATAGGACCCCAAAGCAGAGATAACAGCGGTGATAACGTCATCCAGAGTGATGCGATTCATCGTGACCAAAGGTTGTGCCTGGGCGTAGAACTGGTTGGCAAACTCCATAGGGTTTTCTCCTTTGTTCAGTCGAATGCCCATGAGCACTTAATTCTGATTGGCTAGAGTTTGGTTGCTGCCAAACTCTTAGATCAAGGCTGTGCGGACCTGTTCCCAGGTGTTACACTCCTTCAAATGAGGGGTCATGATTTCCTGGGTGGTGCTGTCTAGACAGGAGTGAATATGCTTCACTTTTTGTCAATCGGTGGCCTCCTCCATGGAAATCTCATAGGCATACAGGAAGGAGGCAATACTTTCCTATCCGAGAGTGAACCTTACCTTGAAACTAGGTTTAAAGTTAGCTATGATGGGAGTAGAAAGGGTGTTAACGCCTGGGATGGGTACCAGCTCCAAGATCTCCGCTCCTGCATAATTTCAAGGAGCGCAATGATCCAACCGCCTCTGTAATCCTTCTAAGTCCTCTTAGATGTAGTCCAAATTATGGCTGAGGGTGGAAGCAGAAGCCTTATTGGCAACCTGCTCCAGGGATTGAATATTGGTGTTCTATAGATGGAGCTGGTTTTTGATGGTGGTCAACTGGGTTTCAAACCCATGACAAGTTTGTTCAAGCTGGGAGATACAAGCGTCGGTAAGCTTTGTGAAGGCGCTGAGGTTATCTATCTCGTCCACCAATGCTTCAATTGATACCCTGGGGTCAAGGGGGACACCGTCTGATTGAAGCTTGCATCCCAGGGCCACCTTTTGGATTTTATCCCATAAGGCAGCCAGGGCGGTCATTATATCCCTTCACCAGGGGTCTTCATGTTTGCCCAAGGTTGAAGGGCCCAGGGGCCCTTGGGCCCACGCGGTCCCTCGGGTCCAGCTGGCCCTTGACGCCCCTTGGGGCCTTCAGGCCCCCTAGGCCCTTCTTGCCCAGCACCCGTGGGGGGTAGTCATGAGAGGCCAGCTCTTGGTAGTGATGCTGTAGGGATCGTACCAGTTCTTTGACTTGATGTAGATGCTGGGTCCATGTTGCTTGAAATAGCTGGGAATTTTGACAAAATTGTTCCTTGAGGTAGCTGGAGATTCCGCTATCCAATACTACAATCTGGTCGCGGATCTCATTGATTAATCGTCAGTTATCAAGAATAGCTTCATGATTGTCATCTATGAAGGAGGAGGCAGCGTCATAGAAGTTGATAATGTAGGCATGTAAGTTCTGGGTGAATCTTGGTTGCTGGGAGACCTCCTGATGGTGTAATCCAACTAGCTGGAGGAAGTGATGGGTAGCTGGGTGGACAAAGTTACGAAGGTAGTGTTCAGGCCCCAGGGTAAGATCCCCAGCTGGCAATACAGTCAAGGTGTAGAGGTCCCACATCATGGAAGGTATGGAGGAGGCACAGGAGCGGCTGGAGCGGGCGCCCTCAGAGTAGATGCCATTTATTAGTTTTTGAACAACATCATTGATGTTCTCATACTGGAGCTGGTATTGGCTCCCATCTTAGGAGGGCAGTGAGAGCTGAAAGGCAGCCTGAAATTTTAGCCTCTCCAGATGCAAGGGCCTTGTGTACTGCAAGGTACTAACCCATCGTGTAACGCTCCTTGATTGACCAGTCATTTGGTCATCAGGGCTGCTATTGGTTTCCATTTTTGTGATAGACGTTTTCCCTTAGGGCAGCTCAGAGCCCCCTGTAGTGAGCACCACTTCTGTTGGTGCTACAGTTCTTTGGACTGGTGCTGGGGTTCGCGGTGGCTCAGATCTGGAAAATTTGGAAAGAGCGCCAAGAAGGAGATGGGAAAATGGGTTAGAATACCGAATATTTTATTGAACTAAAAGGCCTCAATACTTATAGGGTGCGTTGGAACTTAGTATCTTTGGGATCGTTGGGGCCTCATCTGTTCAGGATCTTTACTGATCTTCCAGAATGGCCTCCTCATGGGCGTCCTTAATGGATAGCGTCGCTCACCTGACTGAATGGGTGGAAATGCCACCCCACATGACTCAGGGATAGGGGAGGAGGATCCTGAAATAGATTTAGCTCAGGTAGGTTTGATGACCAATTCAGCACAGCCTGATTCAGAAGAAGGAAATTTGATTTGATTTCTATCTCAAATCCCAACAGGGATTATCTAGAGTTGAAAATGATGCCAGAATTTTAGACTAAGACAGATGTTTGAAATATCAGTTTCTGCATCAGTGTCAATTTCTGATGATTCAATTTCATGATATTTCTATGAACTTCTGGATTCTGATACTTAAATTCAGCCCTTAACTGGTTTTCTCAATTTTTTTAGTTGAATAGGAAGAGCTTTTTTAAATTTTTCTATTGTCAAGGCTGGGTGAGCACTGGAAGCTTTGCTTTAGGAGGGATTCGACTTCTTTTTAAAGGTTGTCATGCTCCTTTTTTATAAAGCTTGATTGGATGTTATTCTTTTATTATCTTTGGCCATACTGTCTACTCAGGAATTTTCAGTTGATAGTTGCATTCTGAAGTTCCAATTTTCTTGAGTAATGCCAGTATATCTGGCCTTCAATTATGATATAAGAGTCAAATTTTTGAAAACTTCTCTTTGATCTGAGCATCCTCCTCATCCCTATTTGGGACTGTTGGTAATGCTGCAAGGTCTCTGATGTTTTGTTCACAATACCCATCTCAGTCTGAACATAATTCTCAAAGCTAAAGTGCTTTGGATTCAAGTCCAGTTGCTCTCTTTGGCCTGAAGTGGCCTGTGTGATGAGTGGTTCTGTCTGAGAAAATATGAAATCAGAATGAGTTTTCAGTTTTTGCCAGTAGGTATTCATGTTTTGTACCCATTTGTGCAATAGCCTATGGTGAGCAAGAACTTTTGCGACTATTTTTGGAAATCCTCCATTATTTAGCTCCTCATGAAAGTTAAATTTCTAGTGATCTTTGTTACAGATTTGGCACACTGCAAACTTAATTAATCCTCGGCCTCTAATAGAAGCAAGGAAATTCTAATCAGTTCATGATAATTATTATCACAAAATGAGTCTAGCTCCGAAAATGGTAATATTACAAATCAAATTGGCCACAAAAATGGCGATAGCAATAATGTCATGTATGAAATGACAAATGATCCAATTATCAAAGAGGTGCAAACCAGTAATGACAAAACCTCAGATGAGATATGCTCCCTAAAAGGAAATAGTCATTTGTTTATTTTTGAATAGGAAAACAATTGAAATGAAAGAAAAACGGTGCCATCAAGCAACCATGAAATTAAGTCCACTATGGTAATGAAAATTTGGTCTCCAATAAAGTGCACAGGAGCCATGGAGCTGACAATCCTGATACCGCAGGCTCCACACACTGCCGCAGTGCACAAATTCAGGACTTTGATAATATAGTGTCCAATAGAGATATCAATTAAAGAAGAGACTGCATTACAGTTCCTGAAGAAGATTCAATATTTTCCCAATCCACTATTCAATTTATCACTCAATTTATTATTTTACATCCCGATTTTCTTTAGTATTTGGTATAAAAATACTAAGTTTTTATCTTAAATAAACATCCTATTTCACAGAATCTTAAGTTTGTCCTTTATTTGAGTTTTTCACTTTAACTAAGTGATATAGTGACTGCAAGTAACCAGTCTTGAGTACACTGCAGTTGAAGACGCTCGTTTTGAGAAGGACTCCTTGTAAGGTTAGGCTTGCAAGAAAAGAGGTTAAGATAAGCTCCGTTGGGTCAAGGGAAGATTCCAACGTACACAGGATTAATCTTAAAGAAGACACACCGTTGGTGTGTGAGTGTCAGCTTTGAAGCTATCTCAGGAAGTTTAAGCCTAGCTAGTTAGTGTCAGATCTGTGCACCAGATTACCCTTTTTGACGCCCCAAGTACAAATCCCCAGAGTCAAGTGAGCAGAACCTAAGGCGGCGAGACTGGTGCTCACTACAGGGGTAACGCCAACCACACAGTTGAGAAGAGAGAGTTCAGGGCAAACAGAAATGCCTAATATCGAGACCATGGAGATATAGTATGGTGAAGAAGCAACAGGAAGCCTATTTTCAACTGAAAAAGAGATGATTGAGGCAAGGCTGCAAGCGTTGTAAAGAAGTAGTAGAGTTGAGGTTGTACCTAGATCAGGTTTCAGACAATGCTTTATGGGCTTGAGTGGCTATTACACTGGTGTTAGGGCACATACCAGTGACTAGAAAAAGTTGAAACTTTTTCAAGGAACTCAAGGAACGTGTCCAACGCCTTGAATCAGAAAATGGAATAATTTTACGAACATTGAATGTGTATGGTAAACGTTTAGACCATCATGAGACTGTTTTGGATGACATTGATCAAAACTTGGAGGAAATTAAAGATCAACTTCAAGTAAAACCACATCCTGCTCTAAGCCCTTTTCTAGAAACCTCACGTTTTGAAACACCAGTGTTAACTGCACAAGGAGCAACATCTCCACAACATTAGCGAAGCGCTCCAGTAGAGGAAGATCTGAACTTTAAACCCTATTTCAAAATCATGTTCACTCCTGGTAAAGGAACAATAGCTGGGTTTTCAAAAATATATGAGAACAGCATGGATGGCGCTAGTGACAAGCAGAAGGCTCATCACGTCCAAGGCTGCATGAGCTGCAAAGCGCAGGAGATACTCATTGCTAGTTTAAGTCCTGGTTTGACCTTGACTGAGGTCAAGGAAATCCTGTTATCAGAATTTAGTAATGCACAGGATGTTGAGAATATGAAGCAAGAGTTCATATTGATGAAAATGGGCAAGACGGAGACAGTCACAAATAAGCCACTTGATACTACCTTCAAGCACAAGAATTATTGATAACAGGGACCTTAAACTTACCTACTGCGAAGAGTGTCCTTCTCAGTTCCTTAGAAGCACTCATCCCTCAAGATTCACATGACGCTTGCAGTCAAAATGGCTGGATCTCTCAAGGCCATCAAGGAAGCTTTACTTAATGTGCAAGAAACTTATAAGATCAAAAAAACCCAATGACTCAACCAACACGCAGAGTTGGAAAAGCAGTGTACTCTACACAGGACAAGAGTGACAAGCCAAAAGACAAGAACTTCAAACTAGTTCTATGGTATCAGTGCAAGGAGTTCACGTGCCACAAATGTCACAAGCCTGGTCACTATTGGCAATCTTTTCCAATGAAAGGCGATGAAGAAAACCCCCTTTACCAAAAGGGGAAACCTCTGGAGCCGTAAATTGGGTGAACCTACACGTGGAAGGAGAGGATGATCACTAAGATGAAGACTTAATGGATTCCGGTTACCATGTCTTAGGAGCCCCAGTACTGTATCTGTACCTTCACAATTATGAGTACATGGATCCACTGATGAGGGGTTGACTCTATGTACCTAACTCAAGCAATGAAACCCACTCAAGTAGTTAATAGTCTATAGGAAGACGAACAACTTGTAATGAACACCTTCAAGAATATTGATAAGACTACTACACTGCATGCTGAATCGACATCTAATACACCCAAGCAATTAGAGGAATTCAAAAAGTCAGATGACAACGTGCTGTCAACTGGAGATCCAATTGGGAAGAGTGTAATCAAAGTGGAAGTTGGGATACAGCATGTGCGTGTACTGGCAGTCCTCGATACTTGTGCCCCAGTCAATATCATGTCCTTAAAATTGATGAAGAAGCTGAATTTCAAGCCGGACATTGACTACCATATGAGATATCGGACATCAGGACCTGACACCATGCATTCGTTAGGGCTTACTTTGCCTTACCCCTACGCTTTGTACGCATGGTACTCACTTCCCCTGCCATGGTATTAGACAACGACCACTAGGACTTCCTTATTGGCACACAGTTTTTATTAAAGTTTGGAGCAAAGATCGACTTTGTTAGCAGCATTGTGAGTCTTCTAAACTACCAGATGCCCCTTTTGTTTAAGGATGAAGACCTGAATTCAAGGAAGCAGCGGACATGTCTGGTCAAAACTGAGCAATAATTCTACCCAGTGTACTACATACTTCACAAAAAAGGTGTGAAGCAACTACCTTCTTCAGTGTGCACTGAAGACGGGCTACCCTTGAGTGCCAATGAGGCAATGGAGATTTGATCAGGAGAACAAAGAGTTATGCACACCGCCATAAGTGTGAAGATCCCCCAGAATACTGTACTCAAAATATACACCTGAGAATGAGTATGCAAACAGGAGCTGTAAGTGCTTCATGGATTCTTTGACTCAAGTCACGAGGGTGAAGTGACTATCCTCTTGGGGCACATCAACACTCAACCTATCTGAATTAGGAAAGGACAAGTTGTGGCATGTGCAAAACTAACTAATTGTGATACCATCGAGTTGGTACACGCTGTTGGAGTATTAGACGAATTGGGACCTGCTGAGGTAACAGAGGAAGAATGGAAAGAGCTGGATGACTTACTGGAAGAGTTTGAAGATATTATCAGCCAAGGACCAAACGATTATGCTCTGTGTAAAGGAGAGATACACCTTATGAATACAGGGCCAGCTATACCTTTCAAATTTAAGCCATACCGCCAATTGAAAATGAAAGAGGAGGTCATCACTAATGAGCTTCAACAACTTACAGATGCTGGCTTGTTAAGGTTCTCAAAGAGTACATGGGCATCACCACTCCTATAGGTGAACAAGAAAGTTGGCTCACACAGGGTGGTCATGAACTATCATAACTCAAATAAAATTATGAAAAAAGATTCTTACCCTCTACCAAGAATTGATAACACCTTGAAAAGATTGGGCGGTTCAAAATATTTTTTGGCAATGGACCTGGCCAGTAGGTATTTTCAGATGGAACTGTCACCCAAAGACCAGGAAAAGTGCACCTTGATCAGCACCCAAGGCTTATTTTGAACCAACCTGGATGCTGTAAGGGCTGTGCTATGCCCCAGCAACCTTTCAACGCGCCATGGACCTAATTTTTAAGAACTGAAGATGACGAGATTTCTAATTTATCTGGATGATATAACTGTATTCAGTAGAACTTTCAGAGAGCATATCAGGCACCTTTGAGAGGTGTTCATATGGTTGATAGAATCGAATCTTAAACTGAAATGAAGCAAGTGCACCTTTCTCAAGAAGCAACTTGAGTTCTTAGGACATGATATCATGCACAAAGGATTCGACCTCAAGAAGGAAAGGTGAAGGAAATAACTGAAATGGAGCATCCAAAGAGTATGAGGGGTTTATAGGTGTTCCTGGGCATGATTGGCTACTAAAGACAGTTCATCCCACGGTTTGCAGACTTGGCTACTCCCCTGATGTATCTACTGAACAAGGAATCTAAGTTTGAGTGGGAACTAAAGCAAGACCAAGATTTCAAGGATCTGAAGAATAAGTTGTTAGAGGCACTGATCCTAACATACCCGGACTTCAACAAGACCTTCTACCTATACACTGATGCTAGAAACATAGGACTTGGTGTGATTTAGTACAACTAGACGAGGAGGGGATTGATCATCCCATCAAATATTATTCCAAGGTCTTTACCAAAGTGGAAAGAAACTACACTGTTACAGAGCTTGAATGTCTTACAGTGATTAGAGCAGTGAAGCATTTCAGGCCATACCTATATATGGAGTTCACTTCAAAGTCATAATGGACCATGCACCCTTATGCTGGCTCAGAAACATTAAGGATCCTGATGAGAGACTAACCAGATGGGCTGTTCAGCTTCAAGGATATGACTTTGAAATTATAAATAGGGATGGAAGCAACCACCTGAATGCAGAAGGGCTCTCAATATTGCCTGTGTTCCATTTGCATGTTCATGAGAGCGATTGAAATTTCAACCTAATTGGACTACCCAAAGAGGAATGGGAAGAAGAAACTGAAGAAGTCAAGTCAGTTTTAAGAAAATGTTCAAAGGACATGCAAAGAGTAGATGGAAAACTACAGAAGTTCATTAAGGGGAAGTGGTATACATATGTGTAACCTAGCAATCAAATGGAAGTAGTGATGGAGGCACACAAACACATGGGACATGGAAGATTTCATAAGACCCTGGCTTATCTCAAGGACCGGTACTATTTGGAGGCTATGGCTGACGAGGTGCACCAAGCATTGGAGATGTGTGTTCCATGTGAAAACTTAAGACCGTTGGAAAAGAAGTTTGAGTTTACACCAATTCACAATCCGCACCTTTCACAATGTATCTATCAATGTGATAGGACCACTACCAACTGCCTCAAGTGGGAACAAGTTTGTCATAGTAGCAATTGACCACTTCTCAAAATGGATTGAGGCAGCGGCGATCAAGACATACACTGCAGGAACCACCGCCCAATTCCTTTACAATCAGATTATCACAAGACATGGTTGCCCCCAAATCTTGCTATTGAATAATTAAAAGAACTTCATCTCTAAAGTAGTGAGAAAACTTATGGACCTGTTAGGGGTGAAACAGCTGTTCACTACCCCCTATAAAACATCAATAAATGGAAGTGTGAAACGAGTAAATGGGATGTTGGCCGGGATCCTCAGGAAGCAAGCAGTTAACTACAAGTTAAAATGGGATATCATCTTACCATCCGCACTGTTTGCTTACCAACTTAGCCACCACAAGGTCATTGGGATGTCTCCTTTTAAGGCGCTCTATGGGAGAGAAGCCGCCTTACCTACCCTGTTGGCTAAAATAATTGCCACTGATTGCAAGAACTTACCCCTGTGAACTAGAAGTAAGAGTTGGCTGATGAGCTCATATGCATACAACTAAAAGCTGGGAAGAACATTGAGCACAGTATATTCAAAAGGGCAGAAAATCAGTCAGAGACGTGCCAAACTTCCAGAATTCAAAGTCAACGATAAAGTATTGTTTTATCACATCCGCAGAAGCCAGCCTGATTAGCTTAAGTCATTTGGACTGGATCATCGACTGCACTGGCCAAGAGGGGCCATGAATACTCCATCCAAGATGATGCCACCAATATTGTATCTAACAGAGTCCACATGAGACACCTCAGATCCTACCCTCAGTCTCATCTTGGAAGGGGTGGTGTCACGGATTTGGTGTACCACAGAATTGGTAAATCCTCAACCTCTGGTAGAATTTATGAAATTCTTGTCAAAGCGTGAGAATCATAAACAAGAAATGAGTCTAGCTCCAAAAATGGTAATATTACAAATCAAATTGGCCGCAAAAATGGTGATAGCAATAACGTCATGGAAAAAATAAAAAACAATTCAATGACAAAGAGGTGCAAACCAGTAATGAAATTTCAAATGAGATATGCATTTGAAAAGGAAATTGTCGTTTGAGTAATGTCAAAAGGAAAACAACAAAATATGAAAGAAAAACGGTGCCATCAAGCAACTATGTAATTAAGTCCACCAATGGTAATGAAAATTTGGACTCCACCAAAGTGAAAGGATCCATGGAGTCAACAACCCTGCTTTGTGGGCTCCACACACCACCACAGTGCATGAACAAGGTCCTTGAGAAATTTAGTGCCCAAGAGAGAAATCAATTAAAGAAGAGACTGCATTACAGTTCCTGAAGAAGATTCAATATTTTCCCAATCCACTATTCAATTTATCACTCAATTTATTATTTTACATCCCGATTTTCTTTAGTATTTGGTATAAAAATACTAAGTTTTTATCTCAAATAAACATCCTATTTCACAGAATCTTAAGTTTGTCCTTTATTTGAGTTTTTCACTTTAACTAAGTGATATAGTGACTGCAAGTAACCAGTCTTGAGTACACTGCAGTTGAAGACACTCGTTTTGAGAAGGACTCCTTGTAAGGTTAGGCTTGCAAGGAAAGAGGTTAAGATAAGCTCCGTTGGGTCAAGGGAAGATTCCAACGTACACAGGATTAATCTTAAAGAAGACACACCGTTGGTGTGTGAGTGTCAGCTTTGAAGCTATCTCAGGAAGTTTAAGCCTATCTAGTTAGTGTCAGATCTGTGCACCAGATTACCCTTTTTGACGCCCCAAGTACAAATCCCCAGAGTCAAGTGAGCAGAACCCAAGGCGGCGAGAAGCCTCGTTGGAAAGTCCTGTATTATCCATAATTGCTTTCAAGACTTCAGTAAAGCCGGAATCTAATTTGTCCATTAGAGCATTTTGGGAATAGTGTTCTTCCCCTTGTACATGGTAAATTTACGTGAGTTCCAGATTATGTCAAGCAAGGATTCATGGGGTATGCTCGATTAAGGTTGTACAAAGTTAACAAGGAATTCATTAGTTGCTTGAATGTCTGTGAGATTTCTGGTGAGAGATGCTATGGTTGCATCATGGTACTTCATGTATATCTCCATCTTTAGTGCATGATCCTAGAGGTAATAGAACAGGCCAAAGGAGTTATTAATCTGTGAAGTACCAATCCTAAATTCCTGATATAAAGTTTTCAGTATAGCTTTTACGCTTTAAGGTGTATTGATTTGGTTTATTGTATCTACATGAGCTCCCCCACTGTGATAATATCCAGGGAGTATGAGGTACCCACATCAGGGCATTGACAGCTGGTATTAAAATATTCAGAGGTTTCTTGTCACTAGTTTCCATATTGTTGTCTATTTCTTCTGGCCAAATCTGCCAGTAACTGGTTTTTTGGGTCCATATCAGAGAGTGTCATTGATTTTGAGTGAGCACCAGTTTTTAAATTCTGATGATTACTCGCTTCACAAAATAAATCCTGCACGTTTAATTGGGAAGAATAGGAGCCAAAAGATCCTCAATTTAACTAGTGTCTTACAGTACTTAACCCATTTGGAAGATCACTAGGATTGCTAGTATAAATATGACTTTACTTTTCAACCTTAAGCTTAATTTTCCCTATGTATTCTGGAACTTCTACCAAGGCAAGAAAAAGTATAAGCTGACAGTTCTGGCTTAACAGCTTTTTGACACTCCTTTAAAATAAGACTTTTGATAAAAAACCAGATAAATAATTAAGGGAAAGTATATCTTTATTAGAAGATATTATTGGATGATTTATCATTAGGCCAGGTGCCAGTATTTATACCTCTAGGGCATTTCCTAGCCACATGTTGAGCACACAATTTCTGCAGATGATTTTTTTCCACCCCAGCTCGGCCTTTGAACAGATACTATTATGATCTATTGCTAGGACTATTGGTGGCAAAATACTCTCATATTTGGGATTACTTCAGGGCAAAAATCGCAATATGAACGGTCAAAATTGTCCTAGGACCAGCCCAATTTAAGTTTCATCATAGGACTGACGAAATACTTCTTTTGGGAAATTTGGCATCGATTTATCTTAAATGACATACTATTAATTGGAACGTTGGCAGGCCTCTCTCAATAGCACTAAGTAATCCCATTTGGGCATTCCATGTGCAAGTGCTATTATGCCGATTATGAGGATTGACATATGAAATTCTCCTTAGGATAGGAAATTGATTATTGAAATATGATGCCAATCTTATTCTTTTAACTGTTTATAGATTTTTAGATGTTATTTTCAGGATCAATCCCTGGACGATTTCTTAAGATAAATGGTTGATATTGCTCCCAATTAATTGGGACCAATTGCCAAGTTTGTTGCATGTATAATCATCCTGAATTTTGCAAAGATATTCAGCCTGATATGTTGAGGAATAATTTGATAAATTGTCATTGGGATATTTGGCTAAAATGTATTAGCAGTAATTGGCTTTAATTGAGAATTAAGATAATCAACCCAAGTTTTAAAAGAATAAAAAGCTTGATTTGTTGGTTGTCAAAGGGTTTATAATTGGGTCAACCACCAGAATCTGATGACCGCCTCCCTAAATCTTCAGGGCTCATTACCTCTCAAAATAAAGAAATCTTAATTTACCAGCAATTCTCGTCAGATAGCAATTTTCTTCCCAATTCTTTATCTCGCTACTTCAAATCTTACCTTCATATAGCCTTAAATCTTCTCTTAACATGTGCAGCATAGCTTCTTAAGGTTTTGCTATCAAATCATTGTCTGAACTCTTGGAAGCCTATATGGCTTCTGCACTTGCATCTGTTCATTTTACTCGCTCAATCCATTTTTAACTGACTTGACTTTACTCTTTGCTAACTCAGATTTTAGGCTCTGATATGCTCCAATGTTAGTTCATAACAACTTGCATGTTCCATTGGACCTCAAGGTTGTGCTTTAAAAGATTGTCATATCCTTTTAATCCACTGAACCCTTTGCAAGAGCCTGTCAAAGGAGCTACACAAAAGATGTATTTCCTAGATGGCTCTACTTGGCACATTCATTCACTTCCCTCCAACAGCCTTTACCATTGATACCATGCCTGACATGTGCAGAGTGTTAAATGGATCACACTCTTAACTGTATCTAAGAAAAATTATTTTCCCCCATTCTATCTGTCAGAGTTTGGTGGTTGACTCGAAAATAAACTTTTGACAACCATCAGATTGGGCTGATTACCCTTTCAATGCTTGATCTAACTCTTATATCTTCACCTCAAAGCCTATTGCAATCATACAATTTGGGCTGAATATTTCAATGACAATTTGATCAAGTATTTTATCAGAACGTTTGGCCCAAATATGCTCGCATAGTATGGTCAATTTCCTATGCATCAAATATTGGCAATTGGTCCTAATTATTGGGAACACAATCAACTTAAAGCGTATACAAAATTATTCAGGGATGACCCAAAGTTAATGTCTGAAAATCCCATGAACTTCAGACGAACAAAAAACATAATTAATTTCCCACTTTAGGGTGAAATTTGTATGCTGGTCTGCATAATTGACATTATAGCACTTGTGTGGACAGCCCAAAAGGGGTTGCCTAGTGCTATCAAGGAAGAGGCCTGCCAACATCCCAATTAGGGGCGCGTCATTTACTTCAAATGATGCCAAAATCTCATAGAAGGTGCATTTTGTCAGCAGTATGACGAAACTGAAATCCAGAAGATCCTAGGTCATTTTTGCATGCTTTTATCGCAATTTTTGTACCTAAAATCTTCCCAATTATGAGAGTATTTTGCCACCAATAAACCTAAGAAAAGGTTTCAGTCATATCAGTTCAAGGGCTGAACTGAGGTGGTAAATTATCTGTTGAAATTTTGTGCCTAAATGTGGTCAGGAGATGCCCTAGAGGTATAAACACTGGCACCTGGCCTAATGACCACTATCTAATAAATAGCTTCTAATAAAAGTTAAATCTATTTTATCCTTTTCCTGGTCTTTATCTGAATCCTAACCTTTGAGAAGTGTCAACAAACTGGAAGGATCAAATTCCCAGTTTGTATTGATCCTGCCTCAGAAGAAGTTCCCAAACACAAAGGGAAAATTATTCCCAAAATTGGCTGGAAGAGTTGAGGCAAATTTATAGGCCTAGTGAGTTTTTGAACGATCTGAATACCATAAACTACAGGCACTATTGAGGATTAATTATTGGAACTTTAGCCCAAATAGATGTGCAGGATAATAATACACATGCAAGCAATCCTCAGATTTTGCCAACTGGTGCTCACAACAGGTGGTCTCTATTAGTGTGTTGCTTAATTAACTTGAAATTTAGTTAGGAGGAGATGAAAGCCACTAGATCTGTGTTTGGGGGAGGATGCCACCAGTGGAACCTCTGCCCCAACGTTCAGTTCTCAACGCCTCTTGGAGATGGGGGAAGAGTCAAGAACCTCCCAACCATTGCATTGATGATGTTTTGGCCCACTGAAAATGGTGGAGTTGCACTTAAGGAATATCATCTGGTTAAGTCGAGGGGATATGTCAGATTTTTAACCAGATGATATTCCTCACATATTAACAAAATTAGTATAATAATTAATTGAGGATGATTGCTGATTAGTTTGCTAATTTCGATTCATTATTTAATGATAATACCCCAATTTGTGCTCCCCATTTGGTTGGGTTAAGCTGTCTTGATCTGCAGGATCAAGAAAGAATTGGGCATCATGCTCAATAGAAAATTGGTGGGTCTCAACACCAACAACTGAGGCCAAGGATGTTGAGATATTTAATGTTATCAATTAAGTTGACAAAATTACTTAA
The DNA here is from genome assembly GCA_022478985.1 of Massospora cicadina. NCBI lineage: Eukaryota > Fungi > Entomophthoromycota > Entomophthoromycetes > Entomophthorales > Entomophthoraceae > Massospora > Massospora cicadina. Next base: position 23,151 of record JAKSZP010012269.1, read on the forward strand.
ATTCGACATCAAAAAGTATTGGGAGTTGATCCTGATGGTTTTCAGTTCATTTTAACACTGGCAACTTATGCCGTGGATGTCAAACTATTAATACTAATCATTTAAGCTCATCAGGCTTTTATCCCCATATCAACTCCATGTAAAATGATTGTGGGATTTCTGGCAGACAGTCAGTCTCAGAGGGCCATCAACTTATGCCAAGGATGCCAAACTATTTAATTTCAATTAAATGGTCAAATTGCATTTCAACTTTGTGAGAGTACCAGAAAGAATCCTTGACAGTATTTTGGTTTATTTTGACACCGGTGACTTAAGCTGAGGATGTCTATATATATTTAATTCAGATTATGATGACACAAGGATCAACATAATCATGGACATTTGAGGATGACGAGTATTGCCAGTGAGAGTGCTGATGATTACTAAGCAGAGAGAATCACCAGTGAGTGCTGATGATGCTGGCAAGAAATGCAAATGACGTGAACAGGCAAAAAATTCTTATAAATATTTTGATCTCCCTTTTAATAAAAATATCATTGTCTTCCAATCTTTATTAAGTTTTTAGCTAACATTAGTTAGCTTAGCTTGTAGAAGTGGAACTCAAGTTCCCCAGTTGTTAGGTGCTGAGTTAAAACACCTGGAGTGATTGGCACAACCAACTCCCAACCTGGAATAGCAGGTCAAAGGTGGGAACTAGCTCAATCAGTGGAGTCATTGATGGACGAGTTAGGATTAGCCATGAGTTGAAGGAGCAAGGGGTCAGACTTCCCAGGATGGGGGTGAACCACTGATGCACATCAAGAGGGGTTAATATGCTAAGGAGAAGTTGGTTTCCAGCTGGATTGGGGAGTTGCCTGCAGCCCTGTAATGAAAGGGCACCAATGATGGTGAAAAAGCAAGGACCAGCAGTCTTCATACTGTTTGGCCTGGAACACTAATGGGGTCACCTAGTACTGAGAATGTAAAATTCTCAGCACTATCCTTGACTCAAAGCCTTCTTGCCAATTTTATCTTCCTTTCTGAGGCTTTCTCCCCCAAGTGTAACCTCTTTCATCTGTTCTAAAGTCCATCCAATGGCTACTTCCCCTAGTTCAATTGTCTTTCCTTATTTGGCCAGGCCAATGCACCTAGTGTCAAGGTATCTTAGGTTTACCGCATCTTTGTAGGGTCTCAACAGTTGGGACTTGTATAAAATCTGTGATTCTCCCCCAATTGTTCTTTCTTAGGCTACACCCATTCAAGCTCACTATCCTCCCCCTTCCAAAGAGATGATATTTAGCTCTGATGACAATAAGCTTTTGTAAATAAGAATTAAATTTTTTTTCATTAATTGTTACTGTTTTCATTTTTTTATTTTTTCTGCTTTTTTAATATTATTTTTATATTTTATTTTTATTTTTTATTATTTTTTTTTTCTTTTTTTATATTATATGCATGAAAAAACTTAGCATGAACTCAATGTATGATTCAACTGCATTGATCCTTAACAGTGTATACATCTTAAGAGGATTTTTCCAATATGATAAAAGGACATTTCCTGTCAGGCGAACAGCAAGTAAGAATTAGACCGGCCTGCCAACCCAGATGCCAGAGCATCCAAACAGCAAACCAGAATGCCCGAGGCACTGCTGCTGATATGACAAATATGGAACTGGAAAAGAGTTCCACCAATATCTGCCGGTGAGCCAGAATTTTATATAGGCACAGAATAAAGTACCAGATGCACATGGCCATTAATCTCAAGGGGTATGAGAATGTCGGTGGATAAGGTGGCTTAATTTTTAACATGTAAATTCTAATTTTTGGGAAGACTTTTAATGGAAATTTAGGTAAGAAAAATTGATTAACAATTTTCTCAGTGCAATGTGACTGATTAAATAGTAGTTAATTTGGGGAGACCAATCTGGGATTGGGTCCCACAAAATTAGCCTAATCAGCGAATTATTTGGGAATGGGCGGGTTTGTTCCTTGGGAACTGACATTGCAAACTTTGGCAGTGGGCTGAGTCGCTGTCAGTTCAACCTCAAACATATGAACCAGGGCTCTGCTACATTTCTGACGGTTGGCGCGACAGCATTTAGCCTGATGAGTGGCGGGAATCCCCCAAGGCCACCTCACATAGAGATGGGCCCATTTGGTTGGTAATGAGTTTAGGACGCCCAACCCACCCATGCTCAGTCACTGGGCCATTTGTTCAGTCAGAGGCATTGCATCAGGTGCAACATCCAATTTGTCAGCAGGAAGATTCAAATCCTTGTTGATGGTGTCCAGTGCTATTACCTGCCCATTGGGGGTGATGCCTGAAAGATTTGGGAGGGGGATTTTTTTGATTGTCATGTTAACCAAATCGCAACTGTTGGGCATTCCAGCCAATAGCTCAGTCTATATAATTTTTCAACCATTTAAAAACTGAGCATTGGGCTGATTGCCACTCAAATTAGTTACAATCAATTTCATTTTGGCGACCTTGGCGCAGATTTCACTGATTTCTCAAAGCAATTCTGCCAAGGAGAATGTGGGTATTGGGAGTGGTATCTGAAGTGGGAGGGCTGTTACCCAGCGCTCATCTACCACATGAGCGAGATCACCCTGAGTAACAAGGGGTACAGCCATCCTCTTTGGTGCCTTCTTACTTGGAAATGGAAAAATGGCACAATCAACCGCCAGTGGACGTTCCCCAGGACTTACATTTCCAATGCAAAGCTAACTTGTGCACACGGCCTGCATTATGGGTGTCACAGTATACTACCAAGTCTTCTTCCTGGAACTTGTATATAAAAACTCAAATAGAGTCATCATAGACTCTCTGGCTTGTTTTTCAGTTAATCAAATTCTGATAAGCCATAGACTCCAACTTTAACAATGTTTTTCACCAGTTTTTCAACATAACTTTAAGGCCAACTGCCTCAGTTGTATTGAGTTCTGAATATAACAACGGAGGTAGAGCTGGCTGTCTACCAAACAAGTCAAAACAAATAGCGTCCAGTTTTGCTATGAATACACTGAAGCTTTAATGAAGGTAGTTCACTGTGATGGCGCTGTGCTATGTTTTTGCGCAATATGCCAAATATGGTGCCATCCACTCTTTCTACCATTCCATTAGTCTTAGGGTGGTATAAAGTCAACAATACCTCTTTGATAGATATCAGCTCATTCAAGCGTTGAACCATCTGTGCAGTAAAATTCGTTCTTTTGTCTGTTAGTATCTTATGAGGATATCCATGATTGTAGACAATATAGTACATGATGAATTTAGTAGCTGTCAAAGCCCCAAATGGAATTTCTGCTGATGGTCCTTACAAATGAGGAGTAGTTTGATACTTTTTTCATGACCTAATGTGATATAATGGGCTTAACTAGCCCAGGGAACATTAATCATTAAAATAAACTAAAGCATAAGAGGTTAAGTTTAATATGTAAATAATAGTACTATTTAAAGTACTAGAAGGAAATCAGAATCATGATGAATGTAGGCGATTAACACATGTAAGGATGGAATTAAATTCAGAAATGTAGGAGGTAATGGCACAAGCCAGGTTTAGAGCTGGAGTAAATCAGGATTCAACATCTTAGACTTGAATGAGATCAATAATGGTAACCCAGTTAAGTGGTTTTTCATTATCAACTATAAGGGTATAAATAGAGATTAAGGCATAGTAGTTGGCATAAGGTGGTTGACTAGAGGAGATAAACTTTGAATATAGCCTCAGACCTAACATCAAGTTGATAATAAGTCAGTTCAGACTTTCATCCCTATCTCATCAGCCAGTGGAGCACTAAATGGGGCAATTTATTCAGAATTTGTTAGATTATGAACCTGGCGTTATAAGAAGTCACTCAGTTCTTTAAAATAGATCATTATCAGTGATTTTGGGCTTTAGGATCAATTAATTTATAGATTGATAAATTAATCTATAATAAAAGCAAGTGTGTATGTATATATGTGCAATGCCCAGCCATAACTATGGCATGTCAAGTCATGAAAGTTGTGATATAGGTGGATGGGAGGGGATCCATGTGCACCTCAAAACCAAAATTTTTGGTTTTTATTTTGAAAAGAAAAAGTTTTATTTGTAAGAAGTAAAAATTTTGTATGTTTAATGGAAATTGTTATATTGTTACAGCTGAATAATTTGATATTTAAAATTATTCGAGGTGGGTCAACCTTGGGACAAATATACCACACCAAGAATGTTTTCTAGCCAGTACAGGTTTGAACTCAAAACCTGCACTAGGGGTGGAAGCAGTTTTACCCATTCAGCTAACCACCCTTGTAATTTGATATTTAGTTGATTCATATATAAATGGTTTTGCCAAGCAGTTGATGGTTTTGGGTTGAATAAGCTTGATGATTTTAGCAAGCAGTTAGTGATTAGTTGATTCAAAAAGATAGTTGGTTTTGGCTGGGTGGTTGGTGGATTTAGGTTGATTCTATGGGCTCAATGGTTTCAAGTAAATGGTTGATGTTTTGGTTAATTTGATAGGGTTAATTAGTTTTGGCTGAGTGGTTGGTGATTTTATATTTAATCAAATAATTTATTTCTTGATTTTATTGATAGCCATCTACCAATATAAAAAGAATTTATTAGGATCATCTGGTAAACTTTAAACCTACAAAAAATTTGTGCTAAATTGAGTATCAACGAGAATTAGCCTATTTTTTACAAAGCCATAATTATGTTTATTTGTTTATATATCATAGACTATCTCATAAACAAATAAAGAAATATCACCAACCTTAGTGCAAGCAGTTTTATAAAGTTTGGGAATGGTAATATAACTTTTTTAATAAAATCCTATAAGCCTCAATAAAACTTTTTTATGAAATCTAAAACATATAAGTTTTAATAGTAATTATAAAGCGATTTGGATTAGAATTTCATGTTCATTTTATTTGATAGTTTCATAGGGTTTGATAAATGCTTGGTAGTTTTTGGCTGCTTTGTAAGTTCAAGAATTGGTTTTTGATGGTGGTTCATTTTTTGATTGATTCAATGGCTCAGTGGTTTCAGGTAAATGGTTGATGTTTTAGTTAATTTTTATAAGTTTAATTAGTTTTGGCTGACTGGTTGGTAATTTTATATTGATTTAATATTATTTGATTTCACAATTTTTCGATAGCATCTACAAATATCAAGAATTGATTAGGATCATTTGGTAAACTTTAAGCCCATAAACAAATCTGTGATAATCTGGACATCAACAAGTTTTAGCCTACTTTACTTTACAAGACTATCATTATGTTTATTTATTTATATTGAATGCACTATTTTGAGCAGTTAAAAAATCATTATACTTTGCACAACCATTTTATAAAGTTTGGGAATTGTAATATACCTTTTTTAATAAAACCTTATAAATCTTAATATCAGTCCTATACAAGATGTAGAACATATATTTCTAATGGTAATTATATAGCAATTTGACTGAGCATTTCATATTCAATTTATACTAAGTTTCACAGGTTTTGATAAGGGGTTGGTATTTTATGGCTGTTTTGTAAGTTCAACAATTAGTTTTTGCTGAGTGGTAGTTCATTTTTTGGTTGATTTAATGGGATTAATAGTTTCAAGTAAGTGATTAATGGTTTAGTTAATTTAGCAGTTTTTTTAATTTTGACTAAGTGGTTGGAAGTTGGACTGATTGATAGGTTTAATTGTTTCTGAGCTTATTGATGGCTATCTACCAATTTAAAATCATAAATAAACTCTTTCATCTCTAAGTTATATATACCATAGCAAAGCACAGGTATTCCACTAGTAGTAAATATTAACCAATGTCAATAGTAATAATAGACAGGTCAATATTGATCAAAGTAACAACTAAAAATTATAACCCTAAAGTTGAGGCTCCACCTAGACTAGAGCAAATCCCAACAGCTCCAAAATCTCATATTGCTTTCACTTCCACCAATTTCATCAGATGATCAATAGCAACAATAATATATCTGTTGCTCAAGCTACTCACAGGCAAGAGGCCAGTAACATCAATAATACTGTGCGCCAGGCCCAGTCAGGCTTAATTAATTGATATTTCACATCATACTTCATAGGCTTTGTAATTTGGCATTAATGGCATTCTTTTGATCACATATTAAATGTTAAATTACATGGAATCTCAATAATAATTGGACAAATTATTTTAAGTGTTTTGACCATTCCTCCATGCCTAAATGCTTTATGTGCCTGAGTATTAAAGTTCATCTGCTCTAAATCTTCTGGAAAAATTCTATGCTGTCCATCAGGCTTTGATTTGTATAATAATCCATCCCAATACTCAGTGTCCTTTAGCACTCTCTCAATAGCCTTCTTAACTTCAGGTGGCTTATCCTCATACTTCTAATTTATCATTTTTCTGTAGAGCTCATCAGCCAAGTTGCTCAGTATGGCCACAATTGAGGGTCATGATAATTCATCTGCGTTCTGGTGAGTGGCTCCAGCTCTATGTGTGATCTCATAATCATATGCCTGAACTTCAGAGCCCAGCTGTAAGTCCCAGGGAACATCCCTTGGCCCTTGATCAAGCCATCTTCCCATTCCCGAATAAAAAGACACCAAAGAGGATGGCAGGGACCATCTAGTACTAAAAAAACACTTCGTCATTTCTCACTGTCTAGCTCCATACCAAGTCATCCAGTTGGCAATGCCTCTGGCATTCTGGATTGCTTTTTGAGTGTTTATGCATCCCAACTGGCAGGCCGGTCTAAACTTATTCTGCTGTTTCCATGACATAATCAACCAACCATTATTTCCAGCCACTTCCACCCTGGTTTTTGAACCGGGCGCCGCAGTGGTTACTCTCTACCAAATGAATGTGCAATCAGTTGTTTGGTGTTTGTTGTTCATTTGGTCACTTTCTGACTTTGGGAGAAGTATCCGCTCTACCTTGGGAAACCTTCTTCAAGGCACCCAAGCTGTGCAGAATGCGTCTCCTCCTACTTCCTCTGACCCAGAGGGAAGATCGAGTGTCCCCTCCCAGGAGATCACCAATAAGGTTCTTGACACACTCGCTGAAGTGCAAATGTGTACAGTGATTTCACTCAATAACGCTTCTGCATTATTGCATGCCCAACAAGGGCTCGCATTGTTAGACGCTATTGATGGGGATGCCCGCCGTTGGGTGAGAGGTCTTTTGTGTTCTTCCTCACAAGCAGGAGACTCCACCCCACTAAAGGCTGTCGTGTTGGCCGCCCTGAAACCCCCTGTGTCCCAATCAGACCACTTATTCAGACTGATCTATGCCATGGTTGAAGCCCCTAGTTTGATTTTTTTTTGATTTCTACCTTTTGTGAACTGGCCCCCACATCGGGTCTATCTATCAATATGCTTCAGGCAGTCTTTAGATCGGGCTTGGATTTGGGTTCCACTCATCACATGGCCTGGTCTACCATCCAAGGTTTAGTAGATCAAATATGTGCCACCACAACTACTATCAATGCTTTACTTCGCCATGTTTCCCATTATCAGAAGGGGAATTTTATGATAGGATTACCTAACAAAGATGCAGATGATGCACTTGTCTCTGAATTAGTGGTAGACTTGGGTACCAACCCTGCCGTAACTCCCAAGTATGAGTTGGTGGTAACAGAGTCAACTATTAATGATTCTGTCCAATCCTAGATGGAGGAATTCGTTTCCCCCACCCTCGTACTTCCAATTTTCGCTCCAGCAAAGGACCCCAACCCTACCCCCAATATACTGTTATTTCTTCAGTCACCAATGAGTCAGTCAAATCTTCTAATAAACAGAATTTTGATTATTTCCTTATACCTATGAAGATCAGTATTGGTCCACATCATGTCCCCTTTGAAGCTCTGGTGGATACTGGAGCAGCGGGGAACTTTATGAGTGTTGAGTTGGCACAACAACTAAAACTGGAAATGGATGTGGGTTCCTCAGTAATGGTGGCCTCATCTGCTTACCAGTCTTTGTATGTCATTTTCTGACCGGTACCCTTTTCAATCCACCAGTTTAACTTCTGTGATCGTTTTTCAGCTATGCCAAACTTGGTGTTTCCGGTGATCTTAGGTGTAGGGTGGTGGCGCTGACAACATGTGAAGATTCATTTAGAGTCTAATATGTTGTCGTTCACCAATGATGATTCAGAGGGAGAATTTCCTTTGATCAACACCCTCAAGAAGATACAAGGAACCAGCTCTATCACTACCCTGGTTACTTCTGTGGGCATCCAAGTCAATTTCCCCAAAAGCTTAATGCAATATCAGAGAATCTTCAACATGGAAAAGGTGGATCGCCTGCCTAAGCATACTAGGTACAATTGTGGGTTTTGAACAACCATAGAGTTGGTGAACATCAACTGTCCATTGTATCCCCATACAGCGGAAGAAGAAGTTGCACACAATACCTTGTTGAACAATATGTTGAAAAAGGTTGGTTGTTCAAAGAGACTTCACCTGTCACCTCCCCCATCTTTTTTTCAAAAAAATTGGATGGTTCTCTCTGTCCCTGCATGGATTACAGTCATTTGAACAAAAATATCAGTTACTGATCTCTACCCATTGCCTCTGGAGCAGACAATCAGCCAGGCTATTGCCAAATCCTGTATGTTCTCAAAACTGGATCTGGTGAACGCTTTCAACCAATTTTGGGTAATGGAAGGGCAAGAATGGTTAACCGCAATCTGAATGAAGTGAGTCATTTTTCAATTTTTCATAATGCCCTTTGGGCTGAAAAATGCTCCTGCTATGTTTCAATGGATGATTGACAACGCGTTAGGGGATCTTCGATTCTCTTGTGCTATTGCATACATCAATGATATCCTAGTTCATTCCCAACTCCAGAACAACATGCTATTGACTTGGAAGCGGTGGTGGTCGCTTTGCATAAAGCAGGGCTGTTCCTCAAAGCTTCCAAGTGTGAGTTTTATAAGGAGGAGGTTACTTTTCTCAAGAACCAGGTTCTTAAAGAAGGTTTCACTATCCCTCCCAACAAGTTAGATGCAATCCAAAAAATGGCCAACTCTGACTACGCAGAAACAACTTCAGAGTTTTTGGGAACTATCAATTTCCTAAAGAAATTTCCCCAGCACTTTCCCAGTTGGCCGCACCGCTCCACCCCCTTACTGGGAAAAACGTACCATTTTGTTGGATGCCCAAATGCCAGCAGGCATTCAAATCGATCAAGGAGGTTTTCATGTCTTCTCCCATTTTGAAACACACTGATCCCACCAAACCATATATTGTTGCATGCGGTGCCTCGTTGGTAGCAGTGGGTGCAGTGCTGCTTCAGGAGCACGATGGTCTAGAATATCCAGTCACTTATTTCTCCAGAAAGTTCACAGCCATGGAGCAGTCTTGAGCCATTTATGACAAGGAACTAGCAGCTGTTGCATGGACATTAACCCATTGGCGGTATATGTTGCAGGGTGCCCGCCATGAATTAACAGTCCACACAGATCATCAGGCCCTTTTGTATTTCCACAAACCCCAAAAATTGGCACATCGGCAGGCCTGAACCTATCAGTACCTGTGCAGTTTTAATTTTTAATAAATTTGTTAAAGGTGCGCTCAATGTACTTCCCAATTTCCTAAGCCGTAGTCCCACTCACTGTCCCTCGGAACCTGAGGAAGTGGATCTTGTTACCATGATTCCTGCCACTCAGATTCTATCGATCATTCACCCCATTGTTTCCTCCATTGCATTGGCTCCCGACGCCCTGTTATTGGCTCAGGTTTTAGCTAGTCAAATGGCTTGACCTGAGGGTGTGGAGTTGGTTGAGCAGTTGGTCCACTCAAGTCACAAACACTCCCTATACACCTTAGAAGAGGGACTCATTTACTTTTGTTCTCACGTTTGGGTTCCCCCTCCTTCTGATCGGAGGTATTCTGTGCACATCATGATCCTCCAACAGTCGGAATCCTGGTAACAAGAAATGCATTGATCTGATCAAGCGAGCCTTTAACTGGGTGGGATTGACCAAAGAGGTCCTGGCTTGGATTGCCAATTGTGATACTTGCGCTAGGGCCAAGTCAGATTGCTCTGGAAAAAATGGCCTCCTGCACCCCTTACAGCAGGTGGAAGGTCCATGGACCTCAGTGTCCATGGACTTTATCATTGACCTCCCCTGTTCTAATGGGTTCACAGCGGTGATGGTAGTGGTGGATCATTTCATGATTTTTTCCCTTTTTATCCCTTGTACTTCCATGATTACGTTGGAAGAAACTGCCCGTCTTTTTGTACGCCATGTGTTTTTAATGTTCAGTCTTCCCCAGGAGATCATTAGTGACTGGGGTACACAGTTTACCGCGTGGTTTTGGAGTGAACTCCTATCAATCCTGAAAATAACCCCTGTCAATCCATGGCGTATCACCCTCAGTCCAACGGATAGACTGAGTGGGTTAATCAAGTCCTTGAACAGTACCTGCGTTGCTATGCTGCAGTAGCGCAGGATACTTGGGCTGGTGACTTGCCCCTTGCTCAATTCGCTTACAATAATGGGACCCACATGTCCACGGGGTATTCCCCTTATGCTGCAATATTGGGTTATAATCCTTCTTTTTTGGTTGGACCGTGCTTATGGCCTGAGGTTCAAGCTGCCGCGGATCATTCTGTCCATATCTGATCAACTCAAGCTTTAGTGTGGGAACACCTCACCAAAGCCATCGATGATTACAAGCAATTTGCAAATTGAAAGCGCCTTCTAGGTCATAACTTTATGGTGGGTTCCTACGTCATGCTTGATGCCCATCATTTGCAAATTCAAACCCCTTCCTGCAAGTTTGCCAGTGTGCGCTCAGGATCCCACTTAGTGGAGGAGGTATTGGGCAATGGGGCATTCTGACTGAAGCTTCCTGTGCATTGGAAGCAGCACCCAGTTTTCCATGTTTCCCAGCTGTCGCCCTTCAAGGGTGCAATTCCCATGGAACTGGAACTGATCACCATCAATGATGGGGAAGAAGCTGAGGTTGAGGCCATCCTGGCATCTCAGAAGTCGTGACGTTCCATCCATTATCTCATGGCCTGGAAAGGGTATCCATCTTACAAAAAAGTTGGGTCAAGGCGCGCGATTGCGCGAATTGCATGGACCTGGTTGAAGCTTTCCATATATCCCACCCTGAGGCTCCCTGCCCCCCAGAAAATCGCGACAATTATGGCTATCAAGTTACCCAAAGCACATAAGAATGTGGCTCTGGTGCAGTTTCCCAGTGAAGATGCCCTTCTTTTGGAAAAATGAAAGGGTAATGTAAGTCCCGGGGAATGTCCCTTGGCTCTTGATTGGGCCATCTTCCCATTCCTGAATAAAAAGACACCAAAGAGGATGGCAGAACCTCATTACTCAGGGCGATCTCACTCACATAGTAGATGAGCGATGGGTAACAGCTCTCCCGCTTTGGATCCCACCCCTGGTACCCACACTCACCTTGGCAGAACTGTTGCGGGGAATTAGCGAAATCTGCACCAAGATTGTTGAATTGAAATTGGTCAGATCTAATTTAAGTGGCAATCTGGCCAATGGCTGAATCTCAAATGGCTGGAAAGGTATGAAGATTGAGGTATCAGCTGGAACACCCAACGGCTCCAATTTGATCAATAAGCTGATAGAACTAACATCAGGTGCCATCAACAAGGGTTCAAAGCCCTCTGTTGGAAATTTGGGTGTTGCGGCCGATGTGCTGCCTTTGATGAATGGACAGTTCAGTGACTGAGCATGGGCGGGTTGTGCATCCCAAACCCGTTCTCAACCAAATGTACCCGCCCCTATGTGGGGTGGCCTTGGGGGATTCCCATCACTCGTCAGGCTAAATGTCATCATGTCACCCATTGGAAACATAGCCAAGCCCCAGTTTGGACGTTTGAGGTTTAACTGACAGAAACTTGGCCCACCGCCAAATTTTGCGATGTCAGTTCTTAAGGAACAAACCCGCCCATTCCCAAACAATTCGCTGGTTAGGTTGAAATTGTGGGACCCAATCCCATCTTGTCACTACCCCAATCAACCACTATTTAATCAGTTGCATAGCACTGAGAAAATTGTTGATTGATTTTCTTACTTTTCCTTCAAATAAAATTTTACCAAAAAAACTAAACAAATTATACTTTTCTTCTGACTGCATCCCTGATGGCATTTCTCTGGTGGCCCATCAGTCCGTACACCAGATGGGCTCTACCAGTACTCTTGGTCACTATGGCCCCCTTTATCATCAATTGGGTTCAGCGAGTCCAATATTTTTGGCTTTACAACCCCATGATCACTAACTTCTGGCAGCAATACATGGGAATCTTGTGGCTGTATGTCCACCAATTGCAATAGAGAATCCATCTCCTTGCCACCCCAGTTGAGATGGCACCATATGATGAGGATTTTATCAAAACTATCTAAGTGATTCCACCCCCTGCAGCAAGACCCCCTGGGTCAGTAGTGGGTTCAGTGTGGTTTGTCATTGGGATCATTCTCACCATGTTGTTGCACCAACACTTCGTCATTCCCACTGCCTGGCTCCATACCAAGTCATCCAGTTGGCAATGCCTCTGGCATTCTGGCTTGCTTTTTGGGTGTTTATGCATCCCAAAGGAAGGCCGGTCTAAACTTATTCTGCTGTTTCCATGACACCAGCAGGCCAAATGACCTTCAGGCTCCTTTAGGTTGTGAATCCAACGTAAGGAGATGTGATCCATTAATGCTTGAAACTTGGTACCATGAATATAAACTCAAGATTGTTTACAATAATTGATCACAACCAAACACTTGCATTTGGTCATAGATATGATTACTGCTTATGATTATTCAGTATTCTACTGCAATAAGTGACTGGATTCTCTCGTCCATCTTCCTCAATATGAGATAAAACAACCTCAATTGCAGTCAACAATGAATCAGTTTTTACAATAAATTGTTTGCTAAAATCCAGCTATTGGAGGGGAGGATACCCAAGTGGTAGAGTAGGGACCCCTACTGCTGCGCTCTTGAGTTTAATTCGGGTACTGGAACTTTGGGTAGGGGATGATTATGACTGTGTTGGCTTTGCGCACCAATGCCCCAAACTGAGATAGCGAATAGCAAAGGTGTTCCATGGAGTTCCTAACCTATCATACGCCGCGCATGGAGGTTTTCCAGATTTTATCCTCCTTTCCCATTCATTCAATTTCCCTTAATCGGTGCAGTATTGTCCCCAGGTATGTCATGGAATATGCTGATTAGAGTAAGATTGGGCTTCCAGCCTGGGTGCATAACAACCCAGTGGAAGGCCCAGAATGCCAAGGGCATAGCAGTTCTGAGTAAATGCAGTGTGGATCCCCTATTGTTCTGGGGAGGGAAATTATTGTTAATAAACATACCAAAGACCACCATAACAAACCAAATGGCTGCAATGGGGGCAACCGTGGGTCTTGCTGGGGCATTCCCAAGGGTGGAGGAGGCAAAGAGGACGACCAATCCTCTTGGGTTTGCAGTTTTTGACCTTTAGTGTTGTCATTCCATCCATTTTGGACTGATACATGATTTAAAAATTTTGGAAATTATAAAAATTTTCAAAATTTAAAAAATGATAATTGGGTTCACAGATAGAATTTAATTGAATCAATCTGTCCCTCAGGAGACCTTGGCCCTCATCTTGCACCCCTTGAGAGTCCTCAGATTGGGTATGTAGGCTGGGTGCATCATCGGTGCAGCAGATCGATTTTGTTATTAAATTTGGATCAGATTGATCCTTGGCGAAATGGCCTGGATCATTTGGAGCCTAGTTTCTGCCTCACAATTGTGTAAACAGCACATCTTCTCCTCCACGTGGAGAATTGCGATTACTGGACATGGCCTCACTTTTGCCAAATTGCGCCAAACTACTATAGATTTGGCGAAGCAAATTGGGCCATTTTCTCTGACTAGTCCGCGGAGTATGGGGTGATCCCAAAGTGGGTCCACTGGGTGCTGAATGGAAACCAGATTGAGAAGATTTTGGGGGATCTGATGATTCTCCTGGAGCGGTGGATAGGCGTCAAAGGCTGGTGGTGAGTTCTTGGATTGCAATCCCTGCTCGGTGGTCACTAGATTGATGATTTGGAGAGCCCACTCTACAACCATCAGCCCTAGGATGCAGAAAGCTGCGTACTTTGCTGGGTTAATCAAAAGTATCATGAATAAACGGTGGAGCTCACAGGGTGGGTTTTTTGGGGAAAAGCTTTATTTGGTTTAAGGTAAAGAATGGACCAACAACTACTCTATACATAGATAGTTGTCTTATATATGGGAAGAGGGGAAAAGGGGCCTTGGAATACATGTTCTTTGGCAGCAATGGCTGACGTACTCAAGGGTACTCCGTTGGGGTTCAGGGCCTCGTCATTTGCTTATGCACAGGTCACCAAAGCTTTAACAATGTAAGCGTTGGATCTGCCAGGGAGGGAGCCTCACCAATCCAAACATAAGTGGATCAACCCGGATGGAAGGTACGGTCGAATTGGGTCCTGCCAGGGTTAATTTCAATAGAATTTTAAATGATTTTTTCAATTTTCCCAGAAATGAATTTCTGACTTGGATTAGCTTTCCCAGGCCCAGAATTTTGGATTCCGTGTCCCAAACCCAGTTTCCTGACTCATGAGCTCTTTTTTGAATTTCAGGGCTCATTTTCTTATACCCTAAAGACATAAAGGATGGTGGAGTGGGGCTCAAAGGAGGTGAAAGCTTCTGTGGAAGACCTCTGGCCTGCATTACCTCATTGCAGACCTCTATTATTTTCTTAATCAACTCAGAAGCAGCCAAATGGGGAACTGTGGTAGGGTCTTTGGTGCCAATGCAGTGACCCAATGTTCATCCACTACATGGCCTAAGTCCCTCAATTGAGCCAAGGGCTCCACAGGGTCATTAGGTCCCTTCTTCTTCCTAAAAGTGAACTTTTCCCGATCTAACCCAAGAGGTTGGGTCTCTAGACTTACAAGGTCGGCCCATTTCAAATAAAATATAAAAACCAGCTATTGGAGAACAATCTCTTTGTTCAGTGTGGCTTTCAAAGCCGTAAAGGCCTGCTGACATTCTGCTTCCCAACAAAAATGAACTCCTACTTGCAGCAAGTGGGATAAGGGCTATGGGGATTTTCATTGTCAGTGCTACAGTTCTCTAGACTGGCACCAAGGTCCAAAGATGGATCAAAGCTGCTTTTCTGCAGAAAAGGTCGAGAAGGAAGCAGAAAGTTAGTTAAGATATCAAATAACCTTTAGGGTTAGAATTATTCAATATTTATAGGGTGTGTTAGGACTC
Source organism: Massospora cicadina (assembly GCA_022478985.1). Classification (NCBI taxonomy): domain Eukaryota; kingdom Fungi; phylum Entomophthoromycota; class Entomophthoromycetes; order Entomophthorales; family Entomophthoraceae; genus Massospora; species Massospora cicadina. The sequence goes on from JAKSZP010012269.1 coordinate 38,358, forward strand.
AGTGCCTCTGGGATTGTCAGGGCCTCATCCATTCAGGATCTTAACTGATCTTCTGGAATGGCCTCCTCATGGGCATCCTCAAGGGATTGTGTCGCCCACCTGACTGAATGGGTGGAAACGCCGCCCCATGTAACTCTGAAATTGGGGAGGGGTTCCTGAAGCCCATTCACCTTGGGTAGGTTCAGAAACTGATTTGGTACAGCCTGATCTGAAAGTGGGGAATTTGATTCAATCATTATCTCGAATTCTGACAACGCCCCCTCAAGATCCTGTCAGAGGGGGAATATGGCTGGAGGAACTGACTATGCAGCTGATTAACCACGGTTCCTTGGTTGATGTCAGCATTGGAGTACTCAGACTTCACCTTATGAATGACTTTATAGGGCTTGACCAAAGTACGTCTAGCTTATTTTGTCAGCCTTCATGTTGATAGTGATAAAAGAGAATGAGGTCACCCAATTGAAAATTTGGTAAGGAGGGTCATCTGAGATTAAATTGGGATGTCTCTCTTCCAGTGATGGTGATAATGCCTTGAATGGCTTGGGCTTGAAGCCAGAAAAATTCATTGCTAAGGCCCTCATTATTAATTTGGAGTTCTTAGGTGTGGAAGTCTTGAGCATTGGCTGGACGCTACTTGGCAGCCAAGGTCCCGCCCATATAGGGCTTCGAATGGGAACATCTTGATAACTTGGTGGTAGCTTACTCTGTAGGCAAGCAAGGCGCTGGGTAAGTAATGGTTCCAACGAGCAGGGTCCAAGGCAGCTAATTTTTAAAGAATGGAAAGAAGAGTTGCATTAGCCCGTTCAACTGCCCCATTAGTGGAGGGGTGGTAAGGTGCAGCGACTCTCTGGGTAGTGCTGAATAGCGAGGTAAGTTCTTGTACTACTTGAGAGGTGATGTTTAATCCATTGTCCAAAATCAAGGTTGGGGGCAACCATGCTGAGTGAAAATGGATCAAACGAGGAAAAGGGCTGTGGCCTTGGCAGTAGCAGCCGGGAACGAAATTGCTTCAACCCACTTGGTTAGATGGTCCACAGCTAGGATAATATATTATGGCCATGCATCCCAATAGGAAGAGGGCCCACCACATCAATGCTTACCACATTGAAGGGCACAGTCAGGGCAACAACTGAATGTTGGAATCGAGGGTTAGCTCAGTCTTGCAATTGGCAAGTCATGCATGCTTCCAGGACCTCCTGGATATTCTCTACCATATGGTCCCAGTAGCTTCGTGACTTCAGCAATTTGTGGGTCTTTTGACGGCCTCATGTTCCACTGTGGAATGGCCTTCTAGTATAACATCAGTTATGGAGGAGGGGTGGATGTAAGAGAGCCACTTCTTATTGATCTTCCTATAAAGCAGCCCATCCTTAATTTGTGTGTCACGAGGCATCCTTCAGAGTTCATCTTGGACCTCTGGGGTTTCCAGCTTCCACTGCTCAGGTCGGCCTATTAGATCATACAGCAGGTCCTCCTCGGGGGTTAATGCTGCTAGAACTGGCATCCTGGAGAGGCCATCAGCATTTTGGTGAATCGCACCAGCACAATGGACAATGGTGAAATTGTAGTTCTGCAGTTGTAAAGCCCAATTGGCTAATTAACCATCTAGGTCCTTCATTTGTTGGAGCCATTGGAGAGAGGAGTGGTCTGTAATGATAGTAAAGTGAGTACTGTAGAGATAAGGCCAGAAATGTTTGATGGCTAGCAAGGCAGCCAGGCACTCCCTCTCAGTGATACTGTAGTTCCGTTCAGCTTTATTTAGCATCTTATTAAAATAGATACAGGATGATTGACTTGGTTCTCATCATGCTGGGCTAGAATAGCTCTGACGTCAACATCACTTGCATCCATAAACAGCAAGAAGGGTTGGTCAAAGTGTGGATGGACTCAAATGGGTTTAGTATATAGAGCAGTTCTAAAGGCATTATGCCTGTTCTTGTTCAGGCTGCTACTCGAATGGCACGTTTTTCTGCAGAAGGTAGAACAGTAGCTCAGTGAGGTCGGCAAAGTGGGGGATTAACTGTTGATAATGGCCCACCATGCCTAGGAATACCTGAATATCCCTTAAGCTTTGGGGGCAAGTCATCTTTTCTATGGCGTCAACCTTGTCTAGTATAGGCTGGATGCTGTCCTTGTAAACCTTGTGTCCCAGAAATTCTAGTTCAGACTGAAATAAGGAGCACTTCGAGGGTTTTAGCTTTATGGACGCCTTTCATAGCCAATTGAAGACTTCCCATAAATTCTCGATGTGCCCATTAAAGGTTTGAGAAAAATGGTAATGTCATCTAGTTAGACAAGGACGCAGGAAAGCTTCAAGTCCCCAAGGACCCCATTCATGGCACATTGGAACGTGGCCAGGGCGTTACAAAGGCCTTGGGGCATCCTTGTGGGCTCAAACAGTCCTTCTTTGGCTATAAGCGCACACTTAGCCCAGACCTCAGGGGGAGAGTTCAACCTTCCAATACCCGCTGGTAAGGTCCATGGCAGAAAAGTATTGGGATCTGGTGAGCAGACGGAGGGAATTGTCAATTCAAGGTAAAGGATAGCTGTCCTTTTTGGTTATGGAGTTGAGTCATTGATAATCCATCACCACCCAATGGCTGCCATCCTACTTCCAAACCAGCAAAAGAGGAGAGGCCCAAGGGCTGTGCGAGGGCACCAGGAGTCTGGCGTCAAGTAGTTGTTTAAGCTCAACAGTCACCTGGGCCTCTTTGATATTACTCTTTTGGTAAGGTTGGGACCGGAAGGGAGGAGCATTCCTAGTTTCTACATGATGTAGGACTCCGTTCATTCTTATGAAGTCATAGGTCGAGGTTGAAAATAGGTCCAAATATTCTTCCAACAACTCTAGGACCTTATGATGTTGGTCATTCAAGAGGTCTTTACTGATAATAGTATTAATAGACCAACTGGGGGTGGAGCTTCCAAGAAGAAGTCTCTCAAGTCCCCAAAGTTTTAGACATTGGCAATAGCTTCCACCAGTAGTAGGTGAACATAGGCGGCAGTGCCGTTTTGACCTACTATTTTGGGTTTATCAGTAAAGTTGGCCAACAGCACTAATATAGATCTGGCAAAAGCTGGATCTAGGATCCCCGGACAAGTTAGCAAAACCTTTGGGGACGGGTTGTCTAGACCTCAGACCTCTAAAAGCTCCCCTGAGGGGATGTTAACATGGACCTGGGTATTGGCAATGACCTGAGATTTTGAGAGAATGGTAATTGCCTTGGGTAAGTAGATTGGCATGCCTTCTTGCCCATCAACAGCAGGAGGGGGCAGTCAGACTCAGGAACCCCTAATGTAATATTTGAGCCAATTGATTCAGCTTTCACTCTCCAGCAGACAAGCCCAGGCTTTAGCCTCAGTTTTTGAATTTCAGGGGTCTTGAAGATAAGTGGGATATGATGCTCAAGTAAGGATAGAAAGCTGCCTTCATAATGGAGCACTGCCAAATAATCTCGAAGTAACTGAGTCCTAGGGAGAAAGTCATAGTTAGGGTTATCTAGAGTGACAGCAGGCGTGTCTACAGAGAGCTTCCCAAATTATATTGGTAGAGAGGAATAAGCCCCTATAGATTGGGTACACTGGGGGCCAGCTGTGCCATACTACATATATAGTATGGCATATCAGGAGCAATCTTAATGCGCTTCATCAACTTGGAGGATATGACATTCATGGGGGAGCCACTGTCAACTATAGCATGGACTGGTATTTTATGAACTCAAACTGTGACCTAGGTGATCAGACTTCTAAACTGGGGCAGCAGAGTGAGGAACATGGGAGTGTCATCAGAAGAAAAGTAAGCAGTATCAATTTCTTTATTATCATCAGATACCAAAACTTCTTCTCCAGATGCCATAGCTCCTAGTTCGTTCAAGGTTATGGATGATTCTTGAGGCTGGGTAGGGGTGTCAGCATGAAGCGCCTCGTCCTTCATGCTGACTGCCCTTTTCCCGCCTCTTCAGCAAGTCATTTCCAGCAGTTCTTGGTGATGTGTCTGGAACCTTTACAATAAGTGCATCAGGATCGAGGATTTATTCTGGTTTTTGACCACATGGACTCTAGGATGGTTAGAGAGGTTTCATGGTTGGATGACTTAATAGTGGGAACTGATACTAGAGATAAGGCTGGGTGACAGGAGGCCCAGAAGGTGAAACTTCAGGCTCTTCCTGATCTGAAAACACCTTAGATCAATGCTGGGTGCAAGCTAAGCATGCCCAGGTTGATACTAATGGGGTGCAAAACGCCTAGCATCTTATCTCGGCCCAGGCACTGAAACAAACGATTTACATTACAAATGAAGACGGTTTGATTTGGTAATTGGAGAGCAAGGGTTCAAATCCCGTTCAAGTTATGAAATTTTAAGTTCGGGTAAAATATGGCTTCAATTGATTACTTGAGTGAAGGCACTTTCAGTGTATTTTACTAAAATGGATGGAAGCATCTGTTTATTGGAGCGTCAAGGCTTGGGTGCACTTCCGCAGAACCTGAATTTCCCCAGCCCACTTTAAATATGTTTTTTGCGACCAACATTCCTCATTGGTTGACTTTCTTAAATAAATTTACCCATTATTTTACGTCCTTTTTCCAAATGGTTCCTTGGGCGAAGTTGGTGGTGGACCTCTTCAAGGAGGTCTCCAACTATGTGGGCCACTACCTTTTATCACCATTTACCCAAATCACAGGTGCTTTCTTGGGCCGTTTAGGTCCCCTCCAGATCGAGGCACCTAAGTCTACTAGCACCAAGTTACACTTGATTAGGGACTCCCCTCTGGGGTCCACTCAAGCTGGGATGTTTCTTACTTACCTGGTATTATATGTTGTGCTTTACACCCTTGCCTGGGGTACCTTTTGCACAGGCACCATTTGAGGTGCCTCATTTCTCATCCTCTTAACGGCTAGTTCCCTAGCAATGTGGGTTTGCATCCCACATCACCTTGCTGGGAATGAGAGTTACAGACACTCTCTTGACAAGAGGCCTGTGGAGGTAGCCTTAAAGTGTAAAGTTGACGTGGGGATCTCATCAAGGGCCTCCTTGATCTCTTGAATATAGGTAAACCCATTATTCTGGCTGATCATATGCATTTGAACCTCAGGGTAGAATCCCAACGCTGAAATGACAGCGGTAATAGCGTCATCCAGGGTGATATGATTCATGGTAACCAAGGGTTGAGCTTGGGCATAAAATTGGCAGGCGAACTCTGTGGGGCTTTCTCCTTTGTTCAGTCAGATACCCATGAAAGCTTGTTTTTGGTTGACTAATGTTTGGTTGCTGCTGAACTCTTGGATTAAAGCTGTGCGGACCTGATACCAAGTTGTGCACTCCTTCAAATGGGGGGTCATGATCTCCTGGGAAGTATCTCTAGGCAGGAGGGGATATGCTTTACCTTCTGCCGATTGGTGGCCTCCTCTATGGAGCTCTCATAAGCGTACAGGAAGGATACAATGCTCTCTTGGCCAGGAATGAACCTTTCTTTAAAAACTCGGTTTAAAGTTAGTTACCAGAGGAGTGGAGAGGGTGTTAACACCAGGGATAGGTGCTGGCTCCGAGATCTTAATTTCTGCATAGTCATGGGGGCCCTGCTAGTCTAGCCGGCGTCATAGGCCCTCAAGGTCCTCTTGGATATTGTCCAATTTTGGTTAAGGATGAAATGGAAGCCTTATCTGCGACTTGCTCCTTTAAATATTAAATGTCAGCACTTTGGCGGTGAAGCTGGTCCTTGAGGGTGGTCAGGCGGGTCTCAAACCCTCAACAAGTTTACTCCAGCTGAGAGATGCAAGCATCGGTAAGATCAGAAAAAATACTCAAGTTGCCAATTTCATCTGATAGGGCATCAATGGAGACCCTAGGGTCAAGGGGAACTCCATCTGTTTGGAGTCTGCATCCTTTGAGCTACATTCCAAATTTGATCACGTAAAACAGTCAAGGCTGTCATCACATCCTTCTGCTAGGGGCCCTCAGGGCCAGCAGCGATGGGAGCTGAGGGACCTGGGGGTCCTGGGGGTCCATGGGGACCCTCTGTTCCTTTAGGCCCCTCACGCCCTACAGGGCCTTCAAGCCCCAAGGCCCTTCAAGCCCCAAGGCCCTTCAGGACCTTCACCCCTAGATGGGTTGTCATGAGAGTCCATCTTCCAATAGTGTTGTTGTAGGGTCTGTATCAGACCCTTAAATTGAAGGAGGCATTGATTTCAAGTCGTTTTGAGGTGTTGGGCGTTTTGATGCAGCTCATCCTCAAGCTAACCGAAGATCCCACTATCTAACACCATTACCTGATCTTGAACTTCATTGATCACCCATCAATTATCAATTATAGCCTCACGGTTGTCATGAATGAAGGAGGAGGCTGCATTATAAAAATTGACAAGGTGGGTGTGTAGGGCCTGAGTGAGCCACAGTTGTTGTGAGACTTCTTGATGGTGCATCCCAACCAGTTGAAGTAGGTGGTGGATACCGGGTGAATAAAGTGGCGGAGGTAACATTTGGGGCCCAATGTGAGTTCTGCTGGCGGCAGCTGGGCTGAGCCATAGAGGTCCCACATGGTAGAGGGAACGGAGGAGGCATGGGAACAACTAGTGCGGGCACCCGCAGAGTAGATGCCATTTATCAATTGTTGGATAACCTCATTTAGGTTCTCATATTGAAGTTGGTACTGAATTCCATCAATAGAAGGCAGGGTGAACTAAGAAGTGGCTCAAAATTCTAACATTTCAGGTTGAGCAGCTGGTATTTCATGCTGCAAGGTACTAACCCTTTGGGCAACGCTTCTCAACTGATCAGCGGCTTGGTCTTCTGGGCTGCTAGTATTTTCTATTGTGATAGACGTTTTCACTTGGGATAGCTCAGAGCCCCCTGTAGTGAGCCCCACTTTTGTCAGTGCTACAGTTCTCTAGACTGGCGCCAAGGACCAAAGGTGGCTTGAAGCTGCTTTTTCACAGAAAAGGTCGAGAAGGAAGTGGAAATTTAGGTAAGATATTGAATAAATTAGGCTTAGAAGGATTTTATATTTATAGGGTGTGTTGGGACTCGGTGCCTCTGGGATTGTCAGGGCCTCATCCATTCAGGATCAATACTGATCTTCTGTAATGGCCTCCTCATGGGCATCCTCAATGTATTGTGTCACCCACCTGACTGAATGGGTGGAAACGCCACCCCACGTGACTTTAAAATTGGGGAGGGGGTTCCTGAAGCTGATTCAGCTCGGGTAGGTTCAGAAACTGATTTAGTATGGCCTGATCCAGAAGTGGGGAATTTGATTCAATTGTTATCTCAAATTCCGACAGTCATGAATCCTTCAATGAATTTTTGATAATCTCCCACCACGCCTATAAACACTTAGACATCTTTCATACTCACTGGATCATGCATTTTTTTTATTGCATCCTTTTTTGAGGACGAGGATGCAAGCTTTTAGAATCAATGATGAATCCAATATACTCCTATTTCTTTTATAAAATTGGCATTTCCAGGGCTTTTCTTTTGGTTGGCCTTTTAAAACGTTCAAAACTTGTTTAAGGTGCTCCAGGTGTTTGGAAAGCATCTTCAAGAAGTAATTATTATCCAGCTATGCCCATACACAGGATCTTATAACTCCAAAAATTGTATTCATTTCTCGCTGAAAGGTTACCAGTGCGTTACACAGCCCTTGTGGCATGTTTTGGGTTGGGTAGACCTTGAGTTGTAATATTTGCACACTTCTCCTGCTCCTCTTTAGGCAAATCAATTTGCCAGTATCTGGAGATAAGATCCAGTGTGGTAAAGTACTTTGCACACCCAGAAAGTTTAAAACATTGTTGATCCTGGGCATCAGGTATGTATCTCAATTTTTAATGGCGTTGAGGAAGCTATAATTGATTACATGTTTGCTGTTATATTTCTTATTCACAATTAAAACTGGACTGTCCAAGGGCTTTTAAAGGCATGACCATTCTGCTCTCAGTAACTAGTCCAACTCTTCTCTGGCTACTTTATTGCTTTATAAGAAACCTGATCAGCCTCATCATAATGGGCGCATGGTACCTAGTATTGAATAAGTGTTGTACTCCTTTTGCACAGCCTAGATTGTGGTCATCTTTTGCGAAGATTTTGGAGTATCATTTAAATAATTCCAGGGATTCATCCTTTTGTTGATCTGATAATCCAGTAAGAAATTCTTGGGGATTAACAGTATGCTTCAATGCCCTCATTAGGTAGTCCAAACTCGGATAAATCACCACAATTTGACAGCTGATTTTAATTTGTCCTTTGGAACTATATGCACAAAGGCGATCACCTGATGTTTTTGATCTTAAAATCTTGGCTGGTTAGGTTCACCAATAAGACATTAATTTCGCCATGCACTGGTATAAGTATTCCAGGAACTACACTGGGTTCCACCTAAGAATGATTCCAATGTGGTACTAACTCTCTGTATAATCCTTTTAGGAGGTCCAGTGCAGTCCCAGTGCTCATAAACAGCTGACATCCTGGAGCTATCATTGCATCCTTGTTCACTCTTAGCGGTATCCCTTGATATTCATTTATGGAAGTTGGCAATGGCCAGCTTAAATTTCCCTTTTAGTGTATCCAATTAAAATTTTAATAACAACATAAGATATATTATTAAAATTTTGGCGATGGCTGGTGGGCTTAGTATTAGTGTGACAGTAATAAATTGAGAGTATTTGTCCCAATATAATCAAGGCGCTTTTTTTAAAATTGCACGAAATTCCATAGTTTCTTAGAAATTGATTCTGCTTAATATATCATAGTTGGCGTTTGGGAGCACAATTGTGAGTGCCGCTACTACCAGCACACCAAATTGCAGTGGCAAGGCACTGTAAGCTCCTTCACTATTGATACTATTGAGGATCGCTGTCCCATATTCTCAGTGGTGGCCAATACATGAGTAATTTTCAACTTCTTGACCAGCTTAGTGAAGACAATATTCACGAGCACTTTACTATCAATAATAGCTACAACATTGATTTCGTTGACCAGATATCAAAGTAAGTGCACTAGTAGTAATAAAGAATCATTTAAATTTAATAAATGGATGAAAGGAATAAAAAGAATTAAGAGTTTGATTCAGAGTATTTCTGATACTAGGGCATTCAGTGATGAACTTTTGGTAGCCATAGCTATGTTCACCCCCTTCAAACTTGAGGTATCTATTGTATAAGTTGGCCCTTCACCAGTATATTCTTAATTTTTTGCTGCACATACAGTTTAGTGACTACTTCATTTTCTTCCAGTTTATTAAACTTTTTAATGAGAGCAGGTCACCGCATGCACACAAGTAAAGTCTTCATAAGTACTATAATGGGGTTTGTATCATTGGTAATTGAGGCTTCATTGCTGGTATACTCGTTTTGATCAAGGTGTATTGATGTTTCTGGAACAATAGAGCGTCCCGCTTTTATTGTTCTTGCTCTTTCCCTCCTTCCAAGAGTTAATCAGAAGGATGACATTAGTGCTATGTTTGCGGAATCTGGAGGCAAGTGCCCTTTATGATTGCAAGTAAAACAAGTGATTTTTCTTAACTGTTGTAGTGCCTTAATGTTTTTAGATTGCTTGGTTTTGACAGGTGGGTCGCTGAAAGTCTTTTTGTTATTTTTAATAGTTTCTTGCAGGTGCTGCAAGTCCTAATTTGTATCCATTTTTGGGAAAAACATAGTTTTATGAGCACCATAATAGATAATCAACCAATTTGGATGTCACAAGGTTTTGGACAAAGACAGACAGTAAAGTATTCGTCAAACTTTGATAGGGCTGCACTGCATGTTGTAATGAAATCTTGGCATTAAAATTTAATCATGGCATTTACACCTAAAAGAACTTGAGCTTCACAACAGAATCTATCTGATAATTTATAATTCATTTCGTCCTTCTTAAAGCTGATATTCATAGATTTATATTACTTGATATTCTTTCTGGGCCTCCAAATTCACAAAGTACAGCCTCTTTGACTTTCGCATATGTATGGTTTTCATCCAAGTGTGGCATGTTTATTTCAATACTCCATTTTTCTAAGCAGAGGATAACCGTAGCTGCTTTTCTGAAATCACTGGCCCCATACATGGCCATTAAAAATCTTTAAAAAAAGTGAACATGCTCCTGTTTTTACCAAAAGCAGGTAGTTTCAAAGGTTTTTAGTTATCATTCTCCCTCTCAGGGTGATTGTGATTACTTCTTTGCTGACTTGACCCAGGTGTCTCAGGGCGCTTTGTTGCTGCACCATAAGTGGATGAACTTGGTTGGCAAAGCAACCATATTGCTAGGCATCTGTTGACATGGCCCAGGGTCAGCTTCAGTAGTTCTTCTGAGGCTTCATACTAATAGTATTTAGAGATATTCCAAGTCAAATCATACGTGGCACATTGGCATCAGCCATCATATAAATCTTTAAACTGAAAATTAATCTCTGTTTTCCAGTCAATATTATTCTGATTTTTCAGCTTCAATTTCATATGTTCATCGTTATTATAGTTGTTTGTAATTTTTAAATGAGAAATAACTTGATATTTCTCCTTGATTAATTTTCTGAGGATGTTTACTACCTGTGGAAAGTATTGGTTGCCTCATTGATGGAGGTAACATTTCATTGAGATTATAAATCTTGTGATTCAATCATCAAAGGAGCCCAGAAATTTCTTATCCTTTACTTGTCAGCCATCAACCTTTATGCGCTAGTAAATGATTTCTTCTTTAAACTCTTCCTTCATATTAGAAAGTTGGGCTTAGTTGTTAATAATGATCACATAATTCTAAGTTTTTGTTTAGTTGTTCTTTTTAGCCTTCATGCCTAAGTCTCATGAATTTTGAAACCTGAATAGAGGTCTGAGTTACGCTGTTGACTCAAGCTTCAGTAACGCCTTTTTTCTACAAGAAAGTTTCGAAAACAAGGTGCAATCTATCATATAGCTCTTGCACTAATTCTGTTACTCAATTATTAGCCCAAGTAGCTAGTTCTATGATTTGCCTCTAAACTAGAGTGGACCTCCTCAAAGTTAGCTTCCACCCGCTCATTCAATATTTGAGCTGCTTGGTTTGAGTTCCGTGAGAATTTTGACCAACTCAGTGATGGCCGCATTATGGTGAGCAATAGTCATTTGGGAGTTTCTGGGGGTAGGATAAATGAACTCAATAAGTATTAGCGATATTCTTGACCCATATAAATTATGTATGATTTGAGATATGCTCATTTGGTGGTTTCAGATATCTCGCCCACAACACATCATGTTGTTGTTAAAGATAGAATGGATTGCTTCTATTCTCCATGGGCTCTTGCCCCATTGTAACCCTTTAATAGTTTATGTTCTAGATGCTCTAAATCCTCATGAGAAATGGGCTCACCAGAGTAGGTAATAATGGTTACATTGTTCCAGTTGATCTGGGAAACAGTCATTCCACTGTTCCCAGTAAGTCTGGTAATTGTTCTGAATAATTAGTAAGGGTTGTTCCCCTGCTTGGTATAGTCACCATCTTCCATCCTAGCCATGAGCGCCACTGTTGAAGCTTTGGACTACTTTAGATGTCTTTTTCTTGTCTGGGGTTAAAGTCAGAGATTTGACACCTATTATATAAAGACAATAGACTAGATATTAATAATTTTAAAATATAAACTGCTTAAAGAGTAAGACTTGAGGCTGTATTCTCCTGTTGATTCCCTGTACTATGGCTTCCTGCTTGATCTTCCTGATCACAAGTAAATTCTTGACTTACTACACCTGAAAGGTATTAAATTAAATAAGTTTGTATATTTCAAACTACAAATCATATTGTTTTTTATTGTATAGATTAAAAGGAAATTATATAGGGTTTGATGTTCACCACATCTTCACCCATGACATCCCAACTTTCACCATCACTTAACCTGCAGTTTGTGGTGAAGGTTTTTAAAAAGGATCTACAATACATTAGGCGTTTTTTACCCCATCTCAGCCCCATGGTAAGTGTCTTCCTGACATAATTATTTCAAGCAAGAATCTCCTTGGACACTTCTTAAAAAAGCTAAACCTGCGCTCCTTTTAAATGACGGCAGCACATACCAAGGCGTTTATACCACTAATTAGATTTTTAATTAAATTGAGACTTGATTGACTTTTTAAAGTTTATTTTAAATAAATCAAAAAAGATTTCAATCTCGGGTCATTAAGTTGATCTGATAAAGTGAAACTGCTAGGCCGCAAATCCTAAGTTTTCTTTGTACTTGGAATATTTTTAAATTTAGTTGCTGATATATTTGAGACAATATATATAAAGTTAGAGTAAGCTAATATTATTATCTCCTATATCCAATCTATGTAAAGATTCTGATCCAGTCAATCATTCAACAGAAGGCGTCTGCTCTGTTTTTGGTTGCAGCAACTACATCATAGGTTTCATATATACTACAGTTTGCACTTGGGAGGAAAAGTCATAATTACAAAAAAGTTTACCTTATTGGGGTTGAGTGGGATGGAGGGTAGCTATGACTAGATGCTCCATAATTAAGAAGCAAAATTTTATATAATTATAGAAAAAGGCAATCTCCACACTCATTGGTCCAGCACTCAATTGACTACTAAAAAGCATAAATTTAAAAAGAATTTTTAGGGAAAATAAGAGTAGAGAAAGTCATAATTGCAGTTTGGCAATTAAAATTTATAGTTAAATTGGATATTATTATGATATAAACTAGAAGGGATCTGAATTTAGGATTTTGGGGAATTTTAAAAATGGGTGGCAGTAGTAGATAACTTAAATAAGCATTTTGCTATTTTAGAGGTGCAGTTGGTAAATTTCTCTATCAAAGAGCCTAATCCTCATGACATATAACCCACTAGGAAATGTGTGGTTAGGAGTAGGCATTTTAGCAGTAGGGCAGCAGACACCACCTGACTTATTATCCTTGTTATAAACATTGCATAACTTTTTTGCTCAACTTTCTAACAAATTAAAATTACCATGATTTCATTTTTGCCATGTAAATTTAACTTTGGGGTTGTATAATGTCAAATGCCAATACATTGGGGAGCGGGATGGAAGAGTAAGCTACCCTTATCTTTGAACCAGGCTTTAAGCAAGGGTTGAATGCAGTTTGTGACCAAATGGGATGGGAAGGGAAAGAAAGACATTGGTGTGAGAGGCCAAGTGAGGGCATGAATGGCACAAGAAGGGAATCCTTAGTGGGAAGAAGTTTGGAAGCCCCATCAATGGACAAAGCACAAAAACACCAGCAACCTCTATGTAAGGAGATTACAGGAAGAATCAAAAGTGTAAGTAGAGAAATCAATTAGGAGACTGCCATCTCTCTGCCTTATAATTCCAGATGAACAACTGGAAGTAACTTGAGGCCTAGTTATAGAATCAGAAGATTCACTTTTTGAGAATAGAATCATCACTTGGCAAGCATCAGACCATGAAGTAGGGTGGATGAACTGCATAAGGAAACATATAAATCAACATTTATCCCACACACATGGGAAAGGGTTGGGGTGAACAGGGTGGGTGACATGAGTTAGTCCACACTACATTGTAGCAGAAGATTAAAATGGGACTGAACTAATAAGTTAGGACCAGAGGAACTCAATTTTACTCTGATAAGCACCTGCAGTTCCATAAAACCACCTGAGGAACCAAGCAACTAAAATTATCTCGGCTTTAAAGCCCTTTATCTGATGAGGGGTCAGCTATTTTAGTGGGTACATGTTTTCTGCAATGCATGTCATGATGCAAAAAAAGCTTCAATGAAAACTGAAAACCAAAAAATCAGAACTGTAATGTTTTTATTTGATAGAAACGGGAGAATAACGAAATAAAATAGGCAAGTACCCTCACAAGTAAGAACACTTTTCTATATAAAAGAAATGAGGCTTTAGTGGACATCTGCGCTGTTCTTGGGTGCTTCAACTGTATCTCAGGTTACAGTTATTTCTTGGCTTGTACTTGGGAGTAAAAGTCATAAATGCAAAAAAACCATGAGAATTGGGGTTGGGAGGGACAATTGGGAATGCTATGAAAGGGTGTTTTATAATTAAGCTGCCTAAAATTTTCCAAAATTATATAGATAGAGATGTGATCCACCTTTGGTGGTCTAGAACTTGATAGACTGCATAAATTCATATAATTTTAAAGTAAATTTTGGGGAAATAAAGTAAGGAGAGTCAGAATCATGGGATTACAATTAAAATATATAATAAAAATTGAATCATTTTGTCATAGAAAATAATTAAAGGGGATTTGGGATTTATGATATTAAGGGAAATTTGGAAAATGGTGTTATTAGGGTAAATATAATAGATTAATTTTGCCATTTTGGCAGTGTAGTTGGGGGATTTATGGAGTCAGCTAATGAATTTAAGACTAGACTGCCAGTTGTGATGATTAAACACCTAGAATGCAAACCATAATGCCAAAGGCATAGCTGTCCATATGACCTAATATCTGACAGGAGGGAAACAATTGAGAAACGGTGACTGATGATTACCATTGTCATCATACCTAATAACAACCACGTGAGTTTTAGAAGTGGCAGCTGCTGATTCTACCTCCAAAGTTTCTTTTGGGCTCAGAGGGTGCAAAAATCCCCTCTTATGACATGGGTTGCTGATTGTGTGTAAAGTTCACAAAAAAACGCCCACCAGGGATAAAGAATCTCCAATAGCAAGGTCACATCCTGATTCCATACAGCGTCCAAAATGGGGGACAACCCCAATAGGGCACTATAGCGGTATCCTCATTTGAGGAGAGAGGGCTGTAACATTGTGATTTTGGACACTATGTCCCAGCCATTGCTTAGACTGGGGAACATAGCACCTATTGGAAAGTGGTTAGCAGATAGATGGTAAACTTTAAACTGAAAGAAATTCTATACAGAAATTTTACATTACGAAAAACAATATAAAATTGGCTGATGACTGTATCTGTGGGGGCAGTTGTCTTAAGTGCTGGGGTTTGGGGAATAAATAAATTTCATTGACCAAGGGTAACGTAATTCCATTCAATTCTAGTGGATTGACATTTTCAAAGCTTTCGTTATACCAGATTGATCTCATCCTGGCAGCTGACTTTTGCTCAAATTTGCTGCCAAAATTTCCCTCACAGTGCAATTTCACTTACCATATTAATGACGCTTCATCCAGCAGGCGAATAGGTGCGCCAATGTCCAGGCTGCATATGGAAGATCCTTTGGGTGTTAAAAATTTACACACCTGAACCTGTTGAGGTTGGACTCACCTTTTCCAGAAGAAGGGAAACACCTTAATGGGATATTGAACCTGAGTGTACTGTGGATGACTCAATTAAGCTGGGCCTTGATTTATCAATGTTAATGGCCCCCTCATTAGAACATGAGATTGCGAGGGATACAGATGACCAACACTTTCCCACCAGTGGTGGCTTCTTACCACCACCTCCAAACACACACCCCCAATTTGCTGCACCAACTCTTGGGTGGTGAGGTAGGGAAGAAAGGGGCAACCTTGAGGGGATATGTCATCACATTTCTCTCATCTGCCGCATGGCTAAATCTCCTGGGCCACAAGTGGAATGGCCGCATTTTCACCCCTTTTTCGTGCATAATGGAAACTACACACATTTGAGGCGCAGAGAGTGCTCCCATGACTTACATTGTTCTTCCATCTTTGAACAGGTGTAGCACCATTACTGGGGGACTTAGCTGAGGGTGACGTTCTTGTGGGTCTTTGGCAACTTAATAGCTAAGAGCATGTTGATCTTCGAGGGAGGATGAAGAACATTGGGGTGCAGGGCATGGAAAGCCTCCACCAGCTCAGCACAGTGGGCACAGGCATGGGCTCTGATCCAACTATTCTCCTATAATGGAAACCCGTTCCAGGCTCAAGATACTGGACTGGCCAGTGGGATTTCTGCAAGGCCAAGATTGCCTCTACCTCAGCCTCCTCTGATCCCTCAACCAAGATCGGCTATAGAACCACTTGGTCATTCCCTTTAAATAGAGACAACTGAGAAATGAGGAAAATGGGTACTGTTTCCAGTGGGTTGGAAGAGTTAACCTTAAGTGTTATTACCCAAAACTGCCTTCACCACATGAGGCCTGGAGCACTTGCTCACAAAATTCTGAAATTCACCATCATAATAAGGTGTCATTAAACAAATTGATGGAGGACCACCGCGATTTCATGGGCAGGGAGGCGTTTCTAGTCTGCAAAGCATTTTCAATCAATGATGGCCTTGTTCAGGTGCTCACAAACCAGATATTGGGTGTTCCTGATGTGCTGCATCTGGTTTGCTGCAGCCAGAACTCCCGGGAGAATGTAGGGGATAGTAGAAAATGAAGTTTATACCCAGCGTGGCCTCATATGGCGAAAAACCAGTTGATGCATGAGTGTCATTATTATACGAAAATTAGGCTAACAGAAGATTATCCGCCCAGGTGTCCTGCATGGAAGAGGTGTAACAGCAAAGATTTTGTTTGAGAAGCTGGTTAACCCAAAAATACATTTGTCCGTCATACTGTGGATGGTATGTGTTGAATGACATTGCTGAACTTTAAGATAGCCAGGTGTTTGGTCCAAAAATGCGCCATAAACAGTGGCCCTCAATCACATACAGCTTCCCAGGGTAAGCTGAACATCAAGTACACATGTCACTCAAAGAGACAGGTTTTTTTCTCATATGTGTAGCTGAAGATCAAGGGATAAAGAGTGAGAACTTGATAAAGTGGTCCACGACCACTATAATTGCAGTAAACCCAATTGAGCTGGGAAGCTTAACAATGAATTTGACTGACACTGAGGTCTATGGACCCTCCATCTGCTGCAGGGAATAGAGAAGACAGTTTTTACCTGATCTATCTGTTTTTGCCCGTGTGCACATCATGGAGTGTGTAATCCATGCTGGTATATCCTTGGAGATACTTGGCCAGTTTTATGTCTGCTTATTAAATTAAGAAAATTTTCCAGAGTGGCCAACTGTCAGGGGTCATGGTGAGCATGAATGACTTTGTCATGGAGTTAGGGAGGAACTCGCAATCTTGACCTAAACTGAATCATCCCTTTGCCAACAAATAATGGGTTCACTTATGTGTCAGAATAAACAGCTGTCCAACAGCTCTAGGCCCTCCAAGCAGTCCATTTGACCTGCTGACACCTGAGAGACAAGGGACACATCTGGGGACCAATCCACCACCATAATATTGGGAGGAGCAATAGCCAAGATTTGGGCCAGCGGATTACTGTGGTTATCCCCAAATTTTCTACTTCCACCAGACTCAACGCAGAGTTTGACTCACCAAATCAGAAAATATATTTAAAGCCCCTTTCACAAATTAATATTTTAAGTTAAACTGCAGAGGCCATAATATGCTTGGGCCTGGTGATGTGCTAGCCTCTGCAGTTTCTGAAAATAAGTAACGGCCTGATGATCCATTTGCACGGTCACCTCATGCCATGCACCCTGAAGAAGGTACCACCAGTGGGTAAAAAACCACGCTACAGCGACCAACTCCTTATCATAAATGGCCCATGATTGTTCATATAAAGCAAACTTGCATGAGAAATAAGTGACTAAGTGTTTAACCCATCATGCGTTTGCAACTGTACCGCCCTCATGGTGGCTGACAAGGTATCACATGCTACAATGAAAGGAGAGGCGGGGTCAGAGCCTTTGAGAACAGGAGACGCCAAAAGCGCCTCCTTGATGGCGTCAAACGCCCATTGGCAAACCTCCATCCATTTGAAAGGAACATTTTTTCCCTGTCAATGGATGCAGCGGCGTGGCCAGCTGAGAGAGAGTGAGGGAAAATCTTTATAAATATGATTGCGACCAAGAAGCTCTTCAACTGCTTCTGGGTCATAGGAGTGGTCCACTCAATAATTGCCTTGAGCTTTTTGGGGGAATGGCGTAACCATCCTTAAGGACCAGGTTACCCAGGAAGGTAACCTCCTCCCTGAAAGCTTGCACTTGGAAGGCTTTAAGTAAAGTTCCTCTTTGTGCAGCGCAGCCTGAACAGTCTAGGTCATTCTCATGCTGCTTGAGGGTGGGAGAATTCAAGATAATATCATCAATTTATGATACCGCACATGTGAATCTGAGTTCACTGATAACGTTATCAATCCTAAGTCAGAGCGTAGTCTGGGCATCCTTCAGGGTTAAGGGCATCACAAGGAACTGGAAGATTACCTTTCTGGTATGAATCGCCATAAGTCACTCTTGGCCTTGTCTCACCCAGATCTGGTTGAGCGTGTTCATAAGATCAATTTTGAAAAACACAAGGGATTTTGTTATTGCTTAGCTAATTGTCTGCCTGAAGGGAGGGGATAGGCATCATGAATGGTGATATTATTTAGATGTCCATAGTCAATGAAGGGGTGCAACTTACCATCAGCCTTCTGAGAAAAATCTATGGGAGATGATAAGAGATTTGCTTGACCAACCACCCTTTTTTAAGCATATCATCTAACCACACCTCCAATGCCTTGTCCTCCTGAACCATGTAAGTATACAACAGGCAATTGATGTTGAACATAGCCACTGTCAAACGGAAAGCCAAAAGTCTCAGAATGTGGCAGAAGGCATTTAGCTTTTTCCAGATTAAATATATTCTGATATGGTACCAATGCTGGGGGAAATCTGGCGGAAGGCCTATCAGAGAAGAGATTAACATAATGGAACCCACCACCCGTTTGCACAGGTGTAGCAATAAGGGGAACTTACACCGCAATTAGGTGCTCATGAAAGATAGTATTATTTTGAGCCCAGGTTGATGTTAACCTGCTGCTGACGCCAACACCCTATCCCCATAATAACTGGGAAAAGCAGATCTGTCAACGCAGTGAACTGATCACAAAAATAACTGATATACCAAAAAAGCACCAGGTGTCTTACCTTATATGGTGCCATGGGGGCGGATGATGCTCCCAACACTGTTGCACCCACTACAAGGTCCAAAATCCAGCGCCTGCACTAGTATCAGAAGCATAAAGTTCCGTACGCTCCCATATCCACAAGTGCCTCAATAAGCACCTGGTTTGTACCCAAATGAATTTTTAAAGGCAAAAACATTACATAAATTACTGTTATTGTCCACAGTATGGGACACCACTGGATGACTAGTAATGATCGCTGAGTCATCTGGGAAAAAAATTAGAAAGTGAAATTGGTTCATCCAAAGGGAAGATCCTTTTCAAATGCCTCAAGTTGGGACGCTGACAAATTGGGCACCAGGGGACTGATGCCTATCAGTTCATTCCCATAAACTGCCTCGCCCACCAGCGCCATAGCAGTGGAAGAGGAAGCAATCAGATAGGAAGAGAACAGAGCATCTGCCATAACCAAGGCACACACCCCAGGAGCTTGGTTGATATAGCCCCTCTGGGCGAGAGACAAAAGGCATACTGACTTGGCATTTAACCCTCCACTTAAAATGCTTCAGCGGGGAACCTGTTAACTGCATCTACTACTCCACCCATCGCACACTGGAGTATGGCGCTTATAAAATTAGCTACTGCATTCACCTGCTCCAGTGAATCTAACTGAGAATCCCAGGCAGAATGGTTGGTGGAAACTGGATCTAAGCAGCTGTCAGATTCTGGTGGTTAACTCAAAATAAACATTGGACAATTATCAGATTTGGCTTATTACCCTTTCAACGCTTGAGATAACACCTATATTCTTACCTCAAATCCTATTGCAATCATACAATTTGGGCTAAATATCTCAATGACAAATCAATCAAGTATTTTATCAGAGCGCTCAGACTGAATACACTCGCAAATTATGGCCAATTTCCTATGCATCAAATATCAGCAATTGGTCCCAATTATTGGGAACACAATCAAATTACTTGTATTCAAAATCGTTTGGGACTGACCTGAAGTTAGCATCTGAAAATCCCATGTACCATCAGACAAATGAAAAACGTAATCAATTTTCTGCCCTAGGGAAAAATTTGTATGTCAATCCATGTAATAGGCATGATAGCACTTGCATGGACTGCCCAAAAGGGAGTACCTAGTGCTATCAAGGGAGAGGCCTTTTGACATCCCAATTAGGGGTGCATCATTTACTTCAATTGATGCTAAAATTTCACAGAAGGTGTATTTCGTCAGCAGTATGACAAAACTGAAATCCAGAAGATCCTAGGACAATTTTGTATGCTTTTATCGCAATTTTGTAACTGAAATCCTACCAACTTTGAGAGTATTTTGCTACCAATAAAACTAAGAAAAGGTTTCAGTTGTATCAGTTCAAGGGCTGAACTGAGATGGTAAAATATCTGTTGAAATTTTGTGCTGGAATGTGGCCAGGAGATGCCCTAGAGGTATAAATACTGGCACCTGGCCTAATGACCATTATCTAATAGATAGCTTCTATTAAAAGTTAATTTTATTTTATCTTTTTACTGGTCTTAATCTGAATCCTAACCTTGGAGAAGTGTCAACAAACTGGAAGGACCAAATTCCCAGTTTGTATTGATCCTGCCTTGGAAGAAGTTCCCAAGCATGAAGGGAAAATTACACCCAAAATTAGCTGGAAGAGTTGAGGCGATTATAATAGGCCTAGTGAGTTTTTAAACAGTCTAAATAACGTAAACTTTAGGCACTATCAAGGATCAATTATTGGAACTTTGACCTGAATAGACGTGCAGGATAATAAAAAACAAGCGATCAATCCTCGGAATTTGACAACTGGTGCTTACTCAATACCGGTGACACTCTCTGATATGGATTCTAGTAACCAATTCCTGGCATATTTGGCCAGAAGAAATGGCAACATCGAGATGGAAACTAAAGGCAAGGCCATCTCAGATTATACTCTTAGTCACCAAGGCTCCACAGCTGGTACCTCCTACACCCAAAATCTTGTCAAAGTGGAGGGAGCTCATGCAGCAAAACCAGTTGTCCCAAATAAGGATGAGGATGATGCCTTAAATAACAAGGAATTTTCAAAAATTTGGACAGTTGTGTCAAGACTGCAGGTTAGAAACACTGAAACAACTTGAGATTTGGGAACTCAGAATAAAATTATCAACTGCAAATTTCCAAATAGATAGTATGGGCAAAGACATTAAAAGCATAACGTCCAATCAAGCTTTATTTGAAGAAAAGCATGACAACCTCAAAAAACAAAGTGGCCAATGCTCACCCAGCTATGACAAAAGAAAAAGCTTTGTCCATTCAACCAAAAAACAGTTTGGGAAAACTAAGGGCCAAATTCATGCATCAGAATCCAGTAGTTCAGAGCAATATCATGAAACCAAATCATTAGAAATTGACATCGATGCAGAAACTGATAATATACATCTGTTCTATGCCTAGATTCCTGGAAGCAATCCCAAAACCAGATACTTCCCAACAGGAAAGAGGGCCAATTATGGGCGATGATACACTAAGACATTCAAGAAGAAGTACGACCTCTGTGCCCAAAACAGAGCGAGATGACTTCAAACCATTTATTTACCACAAGTTGATAATGATGGAAACGTCCACTCTTTTCTCAAGTTATCTGAAAAAGCAATGAGAGGAGCATCAGACCATGCAAAAGGATTGGCACTGATTAGCTCACTTGATGCTTATAGCTGTGACCTCATTATGCCCTATTTGGACGACGATTGATCCTATATGGATGCCAAAATTGCAATAACCAAACAGTTTGGAGGGCCTGAGAAACTAGAATCCTGAAAAAGAGAGCTTCTTAATATTGTAACGAATCAAAAACATCCCAGCTTTTGATTGCCATCTTGCCTTGGCGATGGGCGCCAAAAGTTTGTCTGATATGAGGTTCCCTTGAGGTAAGTGCTTTAATTCGTCATATTCGCCAATTCAACATTGGATTTTGGGAAATTCAAAAAATGAGAAAAGATGACACAGGTAAGCGAGGATCTAACCCCAAAATTAGCCTTGTTTTATATATTTTTGAAAATAAACTTGCAGATGAATTCAATCCCGATGACTTAGAGCACCACAAACAAGACATAAAAAACCAGGGTATTTGGCGGAATCTAGGTTCTCAATGCCAAATCCCATTATTTTGCTTAGGATACAAAATTTGTATCACCGTGGGATACCAAGTGAGACAAGGCAAGGGCGGCCCCGAGGCCACCAGAGAGTCCCACATGAGAGCAGGAAATGAGGAAAAATTCTGAACTGAGTTCAGAATCGCATGGGCTCAACCTTTTAAGGTCGCCCTTCCGGGGAGCCCCTCCTGCACTGTTCTTTGGGCCCCTAAGAGCCTAAGAATAGTGCGGAGGGGAACAGCCCAGTGCTGGACCCCACATAAACCTCAAAAGTGTTTTGACTTGAGATTCAGATTTCTGAATCTCGAGTCAAAATGTAATGATTGGTTTAACCCAACAATTACATCACCCCCTTAAGAAGGAGACTCCCCACAAGAGGGTGCCCCATAGCAGGAGGCAGCCACCATGAGGGCTTCCTCAGTAACGTGGAGCCCAAACTGGACTGCAAAACCAGTCCACTCAGAGAGGGGAAACCTGCCCAACACGTGGCTGTGCAGTTATCCCCCCAGAGTGGGCTGACCGTGGGGTGAGGGGCCCTGCTGGGTCAGGTCACTTGGTGCTAGCCAGATCCCTGGTGAGGGGGAAGCCCCACCAGGATTTTGGACCAATGATTGCTTCAGGTCCAGGGTTGGCCATCAGTCACTGGTTCCCCCCCAGTGCTGGTTACTCGACAACTGGGACCTGATGTGACCACTGAGGTTGGGCCAAACTGGGGATCTGGTGGCGTGCTAATCAGCACAGAGAGTTCAGAATAATGTAACGAATTGAAAACATCCCAGTTTTTGATTGCCATCTTGCCTTGGCAATGGGTGCCAAAAGTTTGTCTGATATGAGGTTCCCTCAAGGTAAGTGCTTTGATTCATCATATTTGCCAATTCAACATTGGATTTTAGGAAATCTGAAAAACGAGAAAAGATGACACAGGTAAGTGAGAATCTGACCCCAAAATTAGCCTTGTTTTATTTTTTTTGAAAATAAACTCGCAGACAAATTCAATCCTGATGACTTAGAGCACCACAAACAAGACATAAAAAACCAGGGTATTTGGCAGAATCTAGGTTCTCGATGCCAAATCCTATTATTTTGCTGAGGATACAAAATTTGTATTGCTGTGGGATACCAGGTAAGACAAGGCAAGGGCGGCCCCGAGGCCACCAGAGAGTCCCACGTGATAGCAGGAAACAAGGAAAAATTCTGAACTGAGTTCAGAATCGCATGGGCTCAACCTTTTAAGGTCGCCCTTCCGGGGAGCCCCTCCTGCACTGTTCTTTAGGCCCCTAAGAGCCTAAGAATAGTGTGGGAGGGGCACAGCCCAGTACTGGACTTCGCATAAACCTCAAAAAACCTCAAAAAGTGTTTCAACTCGAGATTCAGATTTCTGAATCTTGAGTCAAAATGTAATGATTGGTTTAACCCGACTGTTACAAATATCAAATATAAAAAGAATGAGACTATTAAGGACTTTGCAGATAGATTCTTCCACGAGTCACAAGTTCTGCGTGGGTGCAATGCAATAGATAAGTTTGACGCCAAGATTGCATTGGAGCACGCGATTATGCCCTTCTGTGAACTGCAGAATGTCATGTTTTCTGCATTCAATGGAAGCTTGGAAATCCAAGAGCTTACCAATTACTTAAGAAGCTGTTCCTGAAATTTCGATACCCCTAATCGGGTTAAAGATCAGCAATAATCCTGATTTTTGGGCCCAAAAAGCAACACTACGTCCAACCAGAGTGAAAAATATCAAAATACAAACCAAAAATTTGAGCAAAAGCAGCAAACAGGGCCGATTACATGCCACAAATGTGGTCAACAAGGGCATTTTGCTAGACAATGCTACATATGGCTCAACAAAAAGCCTGGGGTCAACTTTGCTCTAGAAATCAACAGTGACAGTGAGGCGGGAAAAGGGCAGGTGGAGTAGAGGTGGAATGCTCTAACTCTACTGATTTTCCAACCATTCCACCTGACCCTGGTGAGCTCTTTAGGGCCAAAGATGTTGCTGAAAATAACCATATCATGGCTAATAATATCATGATGGTCACTACTCAGGCCACAGCAAAAGCAACTAAACCCTTGAAAATACCCAAAGAAGCCCAATCAGAGGTATCAAAACCTTACACAAAGCAAATTAATGATCAGGGTTTGGACCTACAACCCAGATGTTTAAACGACCTACCTAAGCTTAACAACGTTCAAGTAGTTATTCACATGAAGAGCTTAGCAGGTAACTTCCCAGATATTTGCTCAAGCCTAAAATCACACCTGGAATTGGGCAACAGTCACAGCATTCATACAATAAATACCTCTGAAAACTACTCTGAATGTACTTATGTGGACATAGCAGTGAACAAGGTGTGAGTTCAGGCCATTGTTGATAGTGGCGCTTCTATCAATATAGTCAGTACAAAGTTGGTTAGAAAACTGAAAATCTCACCCAATGTTGCCCACTGTCAGGAATATGGAACCGCTGAGCACATACAACTAAATCGCTGGTGCCTACAGTACCCTACCTCTCAGATTTGGGTCTATTGTAGTAACAGCACCTGCTATAGTATTGCCAAATATGAACTATGATATCCTAATTGGGACTGATTTCCTAAAAAGATATGGAATTGTTACCAATTATAAGAACAATAATCTCACCATTCTTGGCCAGACCATTCCACTTTACTATAACCGTGATAAGGCAGTTGAGAAAAAGAAACCCAGCACATTCATAAATCTGGCCTACAAATATGGATTCATCCTAATTGAGCATTCCAAAGCTCAGTCAAAGATAAAACCACTACCCACACAGATTGATGAGTCAAATGGCATCCCACTTCGATCAAATCAGATCATCACTATACCATCTGGAGAACAAGTAATCATCCCGATGGGACTAACAATTAATATCCTGGAAGGACTTTATGGTGAAGTATATCAACCATTGTCTAAATCTCGATTTGAACCAAACATTGCCCCTGGTATTATCATTCTGGGCCACAGAGAAATACATATCTTATGTGCAAACCTGAAAAATTGGCCCATCTCCATCAGGCAACATCAAACAATCGCTTTTCTGCATCTGTTCCCTACTACAGAAATTCACACATTCCATGAGTTTGGAACTTTTGTTGAATTAGACTCCCTGATAAGGACCAATTCAGCATAAAGAATATTGTCCCTATGGCCGATTTAAGCAACCTGACCAACTCTGAGAAAGGCCAAGCTCAGGAGCTATTCTCTAAATATCAGAAAATATTTGCACAAGACGATTTTCAACTTGGGATGTGCTAATGGTGTCACCCACAAAATTGATACTGGTGATCATAAACCTATTCGATTATTCTTGATTAGACGCTTGAAATCATCAGAAGAAGCAGTATCCAAGGAGATTAAGGAACTCCTCACTCGTGGCATGCTAGTCCCTTCAAAAAGTCCATGGGCAGCACCAGTTTAATAGTGAAGAAGAAGGATGGAAGCAACCAAGTATTCATTGACTATCAGAAGTTAAACAACATCACAGAGAAGGACTTGTACCCACTTCCACAAATTGATGACGCCTTAGATAGGCTAGGGGGCGCGAAGTTCTTCTCAGCAATGGACCTTATCAGTGGATATTTGCAAATAGATCTATCTGAAGAGGAGCGCAATAAATGTGCAATTATAACCCAAGAGGGCCCATTCCAGCTGATGAGAATGCCTCAAGGGCTCTGCAATGCCCCGGCTACATTCCAACGGGCAATGGACACAATTCTGGGAGATTTGAAATTTTCATGTGTACTAGTGTACCTTGATGATATCAATCTTTTCAGCCAAACTTTTGACGACCACCTGGAATACTTAGAGGAGGTTTTCAAAAGGCTAGCTGCTGCAAACTTAAAAATCAAGCCCAGAAAATGTCAGTTTTTAAAGACCAACCGGAATACCTCAGATTTGTGATTAATAAAGTGGGTCTTCAGCCCCAACCCTCTAAGCTGGATGCCATCTCCAAAATGAAATGGCCCAAATCCAAGCGCAATATTCAAATATTCCTAGTCATGATTGGGTACTATCACTGATTTATTGCTGACTTTGCACAACTCGGAGAGCCACTTTTCTATCTGCTTAAAGATAAGGTCCCATTCTACTGGATTCCAGCTTGCCAGGAAGCATTTGACCAACTCTAATCGGCCCTATTAAGCATGCCTGTTCTTTGATACTCAAACTTTGATCGTGAATTTATCATCCAAGCTGATGTATCTCAAACAGCAGTGGGGGCCGTGTTATCCCAAGTTTGAGAAGATGGTATAGAACATTCAGTTGCCTTCACTAGTTGGGCCTTAAACGTTCATGAAAGGTACTACATGGTGATGGAACGAGAATGCTTAGCCATCATATATGCTTGCAAGAAATTCTGGGTCTATCTTCATGGCACTCATTTCAAAGTTGTTACCAATCATGCTTTCCTAAGATGGTTAAACAACTTAATAGAACCTGAGGGCTGATTAGCACGCTGGGCATTAAAGCTTCAAAATTATGACTATACCATCAAGCATTGAACTGGGGAAAAACACCAAAATGCCAACTGTCTATCCTGACTACCCACCATCGCAACACTTAGTTGGACCACCAATGAGTTGTTTATGAAAATGATCAGCGGAGAGTATCAGGATGAGCCTGAATTCGTCCAAAAAATATTATTGGATCTACAAAAAATACAACCATTGAAAACGAGATGCTTTACAAGATTGTCAAGGACAAAAAGTTTATTTTCCCAAGACCATCAGCCTAAACAGACCTAATAATGGCAGCGCATAAGGCCATAGGGCATGGCCAATTCAGGAAGATGAAAGAGAATATGAAGCAATTCTACTACTGGGAGTCAATGCATTTTGACATCCAAGAATTTCTAGAATGCTGTGCAGAGTGCCAAGGTGAAAACTGTTCTGAAAAAGCATATATTACCAGCTTGTTCAACCCAATTTTGCTTGGCACACTGTATTAATTGACGTTGTTGGCCCACTTCTAACAAGCAATATGAAGGCCAAGTACATAATCATAGCCATTGACCACTTGAACAAATGGGTCAAGGCCAAGGACATTTGGGAAGCTGGAGCATCAACCACCGCCAAGTTTGTCCTTGAAAACATCATCATCAAACATGGATGTCCCCAGGGTATTCTGACTAATAACAGAACCAACTTTACTGACAATGTTCTTGCCAAGATCGACCAATTAATGGGAGTACAAGGTGTGCTTTCTGCCCCCTATCACCCCAAAACTAATGGGACTGTTGAGCGCGAACCAGGACGGTGGTGAATATTATCTGAAAATTAACCTCAGCCAAACCATCTGAATGGAGTACTTATCTAAGTTTGGCAGTCTTTGCATACAATATATCCTACCATTCATCAACCAGGATGTCTCCGTTTCAAGTACTATATGGTAGACACCCAGCCCTACCAACGCTGCTATATTCATCCCTAGAGATCCTGGAAAAAACACTTATCCTCAGTACGTTGAGAAGCTTGCAGATGCTTTAATTAAAATACAAGCTCAAGCCTATGACAACAGTTTTGCTGAGAAAAAGTACCGACATCAAAAGGACTTAGAAAATTACTTACTGGCTGAATTTGAAGTTAACAACGAGGTTCTATTTTGCAACACCCACGGATTAGGCTGATTGCAAAAGTTAGATCGCATCTGGGTTGGGCCATTTGAAGTGATCAAGAAAACAACTAAGTTCATATACACAATCAAGGATACCTGGATTGGCCATATATACAACCAAGTCCATGATAAATTCCTAAGAAGTTTTAATAAGTGGGCCAATTAAGAAAAGAAAAAGTTAAAAAAACACAAAAACAAAACAAAAAATAGTTATATAATAGTTTTATTCTAATTAATATTTTAGTTTGCACTTGAGGTTGGGGAGAGGATCCAACTTCAGACTTGATGGGCATTTGGGCCATCATACTTCAGACTCATTGGGCATTCAGGACAAAGTTACTAAATAGAAAACCCAACTCCATGCTCATCGGGCGTTTGGGCTGATGATAACAGACCAACATAGGCTAATTGGGAATCCTAGGGCTTAAGTTCAAGTCAAGAGGGGGAAATGTCAGATTCTGGTGGTTGACTCAAAAATAAGACTTTGACAATCATCAGATCAGGCTTATTACCCTTTCAACGCTTGAGCTAACACCTATATTCTTACCTCAAAGCCTATTGCAATCATACATTTCAGGACAAATATCTTAATGACAATTGAATCAAGTGTTTTATCAGAGCGCTTGGCCTGAATACGCTCACATATTATGGCCAATTTCCTATGCATCAAATATCAGCAATCGGTCCCAATTATTGGGAACCAATCAAATTACTTGTATTCAAAATCGTTTGGGACTGACCTGAAGTTAGCATCTGAAAATCCCATGGACCATCAGACGAACAAAAAATGTAATCAATTTTCTTCCCTAAAGAAAAATTCGTATGTCAATCCATGTACTTGGCATGATAGCACTTGCATGGACTGCCCAAAAGGGAGTACCTAGTGCTATCAAGGGAGAGGCCTGCTGACATCTCAATTAGGGGTGCGCCATTTACTTCAATTGATGCCAAAATTTCACAGGTGTATTTTGTCAGCAATATGACAAAACTGAAATCCAGAAGATCCTAGGATAATTTTTCATGTTTTTAATACAATTTTTACCTGAAATTCTACCAACTTTGAGAGTATTTTGCTACCAAAAAAAACCTAAGAAAAGGTTTCAGTTGTATCAGTTCAAGGGCTGAACTGAGATGGTAAAATATCTGTTGAAATTTTGTGCTGGAATGTGGCCAGGAGATTCCCTAGAGGTATAAATACCAGCGCCTGGCCTAATGACCATTATCTAATAAATAGCTTTTAATAAAAGTTAATTTTATATATCCTTTTACTGGTATAATCTGAATCCTAACCTTGGAGAAGTGTCAACAAACTGGAAGGACCAAATTCCCAGTTTGTATTGATTCTGCCTCAGAAGAAGTTCCCAAGCATGAAGGGAAAATTACACCCAAAATCAGCTGGAAGAGTTGAGGCGATTATAATAGGCCTAGTGAGTTTTTGAACAGTCCAAATACCGCAAACTACAACCACTATCAAGGATCAATTTATTGGAACTTTGACCTGAATAGATGTGCAGGATAATAAAAAACAAGCGAGCAATCCTCAGATCTTAACAGCAGCACATAATACTGCGATCAAAACTTCCAATGGAAGCTTGAGTCCAGGAGCTTGAGCCCAGAAAGCTTTGATGAATGAGGCCAGTTTGGATGCCTTTGCACCCAACATGAGGAGTTTGTAGCAGGTGAGCTGATCTTTACACCAGCGCTTGCACCATTGATGATACCAACATAATCAAAGGAGTAGAAACCCACACTTGTCTACCTAATCAAAATCTTGTGCATTTAACAATGAGTATCCCTCTCCACTGCGTCTAAAAGAGCTATACTCCACTGAGCATCCATAAGGGAAGAGACAGCCACTGTATTGGCTGAAAACAACACCTGCAACTTGATGAGTGTATCCAAATTTCTGGTTCACAATTTCCACAGAAGGGATGGATGAACCCACCCCCTGGGGCAGTATGACGCTGGAACTGAATTCTGCAGGAGGAAATGTTAAGTCAGGAACTCCACTACCACCACGCAGAAATGCCTTATGAATGTAGCAATTTTACTATATAAACAGAGCTAAACTAAGCACCAATTCTTGGTTCATGTGGTATAACAATACCATCTAATAGCCTACTTCTAGCATAAGGGTAGAGATGGCAGAAACAAGTGGTCAGTCAATTATGTCATGGATCTGGCTAATGAAGATGAGACTAACCTGCCGGTCAGGGTGAGTAAACACCCAGAACACAAACCAGAATGCCAGAGGCTTAGCCATCCATATGATCTGATATCTGATAAGAAAAGGAAACAATTGAGGGATAGTGGTTGATAATCACTGTTACCATCATAACTATCAACAACCATGCAGTTGCAGCAGTGGCAGCTGCTGATTCTGCCGCCATTGTTTCTTTTGGGCCTACAGGGAGCCTAAATCTGCTCTGTCAACGTGTGTTGCTGACTGTATGAAAAGGTTACAAAA
Organism: Massospora cicadina; assembly: GCA_022478985.1. Taxonomy (NCBI): domain Eukaryota; kingdom Fungi; phylum Entomophthoromycota; class Entomophthoromycetes; order Entomophthorales; family Entomophthoraceae; genus Massospora; species Massospora cicadina. The sequence continues at coordinate 68,415 of JAKSZP010012269.1, forward strand.
CTTCACCCACCGGGGAGAAAGAACCTCCATGAGCAAGGTTGTATATTGACGTCATATGGCGTCCAAATTAGGGGACTACCCTAGGAGGCCACTATAGTGGTATCCCTATTTTAGGATATAGTGCAGTAACATTGTAATTATGGCCACTATGGCTCAGTCATTGCTTAGATTGGGAACCCGGCATCTATTGAACAGTGGCTAGCAGATAAATGTGAAATTTAAACTGGAATGATTCTTTTCATAAATTTATCTATTATAACAAACAATAGAAATTTGAGTGACAACTGTACCTGTGGGTATGGTTGTCTTAAGTTCTTGTAATGTTTACATGACTTAATTAATGGATCACCTGCCAAGACAAGGCTGGGCGTCAGGAGGCCCAAAAATCCAAGCTACAGGACCTCCATGATCTAAAGCACACCTTGGACCAACGTTGGGTGCAGGCCATATATGCCAAGGTTGGTTCAGGGGAAGTGCATGATGCCCAGCTCCATGTTACGACTTTGGCATTAAAATGGACTAGTTACATTACAAACCACAACAGTTTTGTCAGGGACTGGAATCTCTGTAACCCAGTCTGGCATAGCAACTCGTGGACTTGCCATGCCTGAGCTAAGAGTCCCATATAACAAGGGAAGGATATAGATAAAGAATATAATGACTGTAAATATAGGTCTGTTGGGCCCTAATATGGGTTGTAGAGCTTCAGCTAGACCAACCCCTGTTAGGGCCAGGATACCAGTGATAGTGGGTAATTGTGAAATTGTGTTAGAGGAAATATTTGGATTTTCAGAGTTATGTGATTGATATATGCTTGATAATAAAGATCCTTGTACCTTACTAAGGATCTGAAACAAGTAAATCAAATAAGTATATAGAAACATCTCAACTTTATTGACTGCAAGGAATGATTTTAGAAATATTCAGCTTATATTCACTTTTCAGACTAACTGAACTAGCTTTTTGGCTTACTTGATTCTTATCTTGCTTTGGATTCTTTATGCTCTTCCTGTCTTAGATAACCAAAGCTTAGACTAGTAGTCAACTGCCTAGTTTGGACTACCTTGACCTGGCCCCAGGTATTCTGATGTTTGATTTTGATTTGATTCAATAGTCTTAATTCAACTCGTCTGACTCATCTGACTCATTATTTGATTGCTATGTGATTTTGCTATCATCTTTGATTGTTTAAACTGATTACATATATCATATATTCCATTAATAAGAATTGATGTATCAGGGATATTTTTTATGTCAGGCTTTGCCCTGACAAGTTTGTTTTGATTGATAGAAAAACAGGGTTTCAAAAACGTTCATTTTTTCAAAATTCCCAACTTGGGTTGACCTTGCCTTCAATCAATAACCTGAGTTTGGTCAATTACTAGCTATAGTACCCTGCCCAATGGAAGTGTATGCTTATTGGTGCACCTGGGCTTAGCACCACTTCATCAATCAATTGATTCCCCTAAAATTTTTTAAGTATGATTCTTCAAGACCAATCTTACTTGTTTGTTGTCTTCCATTTAATTAATATCCCTTGATAGTTTCCGTTTTCCTATGTTAAATTGGAAAAACCTGTGTGCAGACCTCTTCAAGGAGGTCTCTCACAATGTTAGCCATTTTATTTGTACAAATTTTACTATCTCATCTGGTGCACAGCTGGACTGCCTTGATCCCCTTCAGACTAAAGCACCCTTGCACTCCTGCCCAGATCACCGCTTGGATATGGACTCCACTTTGGGGTTAACCTAATTCTTATTATTTGCAAAATATCTATTAATCTACATCACATTAAACACCCTCACCTTATGTTACTTTGGCTCCTGCACCCTCTACAGGGTTATTTTTACCTAATTCTGATGACTAGCTCCCTGGAGTTTTTCTGTGCACTTTTGCACCACCTCACCAGAAACTGGGAAGTTATAGACACTCTCCTGTTAGTTTTTGAAGCTTGTGGAATAAATAAAATTTACATTGACAAGGGTAACACAATTCTAATCAATTTAGTTGGTTGACATTATAAACTTTCATGATGCAATATTGATCTCATCCTGGCCAGCTGCCTTTAGCTCAAATTTTGCCACCAACTTTTCCCTCCCAGCATGATTCTGCTTGGCAGATTGTTGACGCTTCATCCAGTGGGTGACTGGGTGCACCCATGGCCAGGCTACATATGGGATATCCCATTAGGTGTTAGAAGGATTTAATACACCTGAACCTCTTGGGGTCAGGCTCACCTTTTTCAGCAGAAGGGAATATCTTGATGTGATTTTGAACCTGAGTGTACCACAGATGACTCAATTAACCTAGGCCTAGATTTATTAATATTAATGGGCCCCTTATTGGGACCCAATATTGTTGAAGGAGATGGATGACCACCACTTTTCCACTGGCAGTGGCTTCTTACTGCTGCAACCTCCAAACACACACACACACCACAATTTGTTACACCAACTCTTGGGTGGTGAGGTAGGGAGGAAAGGGGGAAACCTTGATGGGATATGCCATCACCCACCTCTTGTCCACCACATGGTCTAAATTTCCTGGGCCATGAGCAGAACAGCTGCCTTTTTTGCTCTCTTTTTCATGTGTAATGGAACCTTCTCACAATTGAGGTGCAGGGTGTGCTCCTTGGGGCTTACATGGGATTTCTTTATACAAGAGCCTAAACCTCTCAACATGAAACCAGCTAGGCAATATGGGGTTAGGATTAGGCATCTTAGCAGTAGGATAGCAGGAACCACCCGGCCTATTGCCTTTGGTGAAAAGCCTTACAGGTGGCCATATAATTTTTTGGAGAACTTTTTTGAATCTCCAACCTTTGAGATTAGTTGTAAAAAGCTTTTTTAAGGCTACTAAAATCCAACAAAGGTAGCTATGATAGCTACTCAAGTATCTCTAAACTTTTCTAACTCAAGGTTTAGTTCCATCATACCTTTTTTGAGTTAAAGAATCTACAGCTAATAAAACTCTCCCTCACTTCTGGGCCCCTTCTGGGTCAAAAAATAAAATCTTTCTAAAAATTATTTTTTGTAAACTTTTATGGTGTGCCATATTAATCCACTACTAATAACAACTTAAGTTGCATTACTACAAAAATACTACGGGTGTTAAACATCTAATGGTATTAATTTTTAGGGGTTTTATAATAAAATACTCTGCCCGTATATCTTTACCCATTTATATCATAACAAAACATCCTAAGCCTCTTAAAATTGCAGGAAGTAAATATTAAAGCTTGCTTCCTATTAGAATAAATTCCAAATCCACTAATTTCAGAATCAATTCCAAAGGTATCTAATTTCATCTTTTGCCTACATCTACCACGGAAAAATCAAATTATATCCTTTATCGGCCAATGACCGCTCCCGCACCGAGGCTGATAATTCAGATAATTGCACCGTGCCCCAAAAGTACCTTGTTAGATATTGGCAAATTCTCAATTTCTACGGCACTAAGTACCATCATTAGTTGGTAGTTATCCATATACCGAGACTGAATGGCTAGTCAAAGAAGCCTTTCTACATCTTGCAACGGCGGAAATTAAATAAAGGCTTTGCAAAATCTGAAAAGGATGCTCACTTTACACTTTAGCTTGATTCCCTTCCCTACAAAGGATTTTGATTGAGTCCTTTTTTATTACTTTTTTGGTTTTTTCATTCTTTAGAATTTTATCTTTGAACCGTTTTATTCAGTTTTTCATTCTAGCATATCAAAGCTTATTGACTTTTTTCTAAAATATTGTGTACTTTGTTGAAGTCTGGCAGCTTTGTTTTGCAATCACGTGGGTCAGTATTATCTTGGCGTTTAACGTGCGTCGACCTCCTTCATCCGGTAAAGAAAGCTGAATTATTCGTGTGAACTGCTTAGCTGTTTCGAGGCTTTAAATTTCAAGTCCGCTTATTTCTGCGCTCTTTTTCTCGCCCACGTTTGTTGAAATTTGTCTCAGCGCTTCCCGTTTGGAGATTAACTTTCGCGGACCCCGCCGCGGCCAGTTTAATCTCCAAATCTGGCTTGGCAGGCTCGCGTAACTGTGTTTTTATTTACCTTGCGGTCGTTTTGAAAGAGTTTGTTAACTCTTTTTATATCTTGGCTTCCAAATTATTCTTTTTTTTAGTACTAGATGGTCCCGCTTCCAAATTATTCGTTTTTATAAAAGTACACCAATCTAATTGTTTACTTTAATTATAGTATTTTTGTTAGCTTTTAGTACCTTCATTATTCTACTGCAGAGCATCTTTAATTTAATTTTTGTTTACTCCATCTGGCTCAAATGCTTTAACCAGTAGTTACTATAATTGCTATTTGATGAGAATTTATACAATATAAAACATCTGGTGATTTTTTTAGCAACAATTGAATAGCTATTAGCTAAGTTTGGTAAGCGTTTATTGCCTCATGTATTATTTAAAAAGCATCCTAACTAAATATGTACCTTTTTTGTAAAAAGGTAATTTTAAGCCAAGCTAAAGTAAGCATCTAAAAGTTGAACTTGGCTAAATTATTTAATTAACAAAATTATATTACAAAAAATTATATGATATGTAAACCCTAAAACAAAACAGAGTGAAGTATTGCACCTTGTAATAAATTATTGTAATCCAGCCAGATTGATTAACTTCCAGCTATTTTTAAAAGCATTAATTGGCTCCAATTTAAAAATTAAAAAAGAGACCTTAATATCTAAAGAACTGCTATACCTTGAATACACAAATTACCAAATAGATTTGAACACGTCATCCAAGATCTAGATGCGAATTTAAAAGAGAGCCAAATGAAATTTTTTGGTAGCACCTATATGTTGATCTCACCAGCGATTAAAAACTATTGCTGTTTTATTAGAATATGCTATTTTGAAAGCATTTTAACATTAGGTCGCTCTATTGTAAAAGAAGATACGAAGGAATAAGAGACTCAAAGAAGCGAAAAGTATAACCAGACCAGTGTAAATCTGTACCGGGAGATAGTTTTGCTTCCCCTCGGAGGAAGCCATCTCTAACAACTTTCTGCTGATGGGAGTGCCAACTAGAACGGGCAAGGCGGATCCAAAATAAACAAAACCGGTGGTACTGGCTATGGTTTCAACCCCAAAGAGGCTAGCTAAAGTAACGGGAACTAAAGCAACGAATCCTCCTGAACATAAGCCATAGACCGTGCTGTAAATCAACAGGATTGCAAAATTGGTGCTAAGGGGCCATAGTATAAGGTTGGCAACTGCTGCAAAGGCTGCACAAAAAATAATCACGTGTATAGCGCCAAGGCGGTCGGCCAAGAAACCAAAGAGAATGCGTCCTACCGAAGAAACAAAACTCAGAGTACTTAGCGCATATGCGCCTTCAGCTTTCGACAAGTTAGTGTCTCTGGCATAACCAGGTATCAAGAGAATAGGGACCAAAAAGCCAAAAGCAAACAGCGTCTCTCCAAGGAAAAAAGCACAAAACCGTAGATCCCGAAATATACTCAAGGTCAAGGAAACTCGGGACTTGCTAGAGGTTGGCGTTCGCAAAATGAAGCCAGCTCCCAAAAACACCAGCGCGCAGAATAATGAAATGAAACGCAAAGTGCTATTCACCCCGAAATAATCCAACGAAGGGCTGATCAACAATGGCATTACCAAACCTCCAACCCCCGATCCTGTCGAGGTGATACCAGTGGCCAGCCCTCTTCCTTTAACAAACCATGTCGAGGGAGCGCTGATGACAGGAATAAAAACGAAGGCCATCCCAAGCCCCGTTAAAACACCCTGGGACAAGATGAGTTGCCAAATTTTGATGGAGAAAGAGGCCAGTAGCAGGCCAAGTGCAAAAAACCCACCCCCAATCAATACACACAATCGGTACCCTATAGCATCAGCTATCTTTCCGGAAAATGGAGCCAGAGCCATGGAGATACAAGAGCATGTAGTGACCAAAAACGACAACTTGGTATGGGATTCTTTATCGGGATACAATTTATCGTACTCGACAAGAAAAATTCCATATGAGTAAACAGTTCCATAGATTGCAAACATTGAGAAAAATCCTGCCAAAACGACCAGATATTTATAATAGCCATTCTGCAACGGCGGCGCATCTGGGCTCTTGATATCCATTATGTTGGTATCTATAATTATTGATGTTAATACAAAGCTACAAAGTCCTTAGCCATATTTTAAAACTAATCAGAATTGTACCGTGTGTCTCACCTACTTCACTAATTCATTGACGACATTCAACACTCGCAATTGAGCATCTTGAGAAGAATTTCGTGTAGGCTATTTATGTAAATAGCTTTCTCCCATTTCAATCCAATTTACCCGAATGTGATAGGTTTGCTTTAGAGATCAAAAGCAGCTTTAGATCAGTGGTTCCCAAACTTATTTCGCCGACGGACCCTTTCTCATTGCATTATTTCGCCGACGACCCTCAATTGAAATAACTCTGCAAAATTACAAATTTTACTTTGATGTCTTGAATGGTAAATGGTGATGTAAAAATAAGATATAAATAAAACATTTTGATAATAAAGATAGTTTATAATAAAATTTTAACTTTTGTTTCTAAATCAAAGCACATTTTTGGTGAAAAGAGTAAACTTGATGGGATGACATGTAATATTTATGTTCAGCTCAATATCTGTGAGTAACATTCATAAGTCTTGATACTTGTCATATCTTGTATTTTATGTACCTATCTAAACTATTATTCTATTCATGACATAAAAATAGCTTCCAATCTATTTATTGCTATTTATATTTAACTTTCATAATAATGAAAATGGGTCACAATTATATTAACTTATATTAAACATGTGGTTCCCAGATTGGTTTATGCAGACTGTGGGGATCCAGGGGATTTGGATTCTCACTGGTGCTATTCTGCCCTAGATTTCCACAATAATTTCAGGAGAAGGTTCACTCTCTACTGATGGGAAAAATATTTTTAGGGAATTATGGGACCACTTATATCTAAAATAACAATATTAATTCAATTAACTTAAAGGATTGGATTTTTTATATGAATTGTATTAATAATAATCTGAGGTTCAAGAAGCAAACCCTCTCAATATCTCAATGCTTAGTATGTAAATTGTATTGAGGCTCAAATTGAGGAAAGCACAAATTTAGATCAGGCTATGTATACCCAAATTAGAGAATATGGGGTTTTGATCTATTAGAGTTATTGGAAATCACCTTACTTTAACAGAAAGGCCAATTGAGGAAGATAGGAGGTAGGACAAGTCCATGAGGCGCGGGTTAAATGTAATCAAACCAATCACTGTTGGGAAAAGTATTTGCACCACAATAGACCCCTGTCACAGCTAGTGACATATTCCCTGGAATAAACTGCCCTACTAAAGCCAAGTCCAACAAGCCCTTGGGGCAGAGACCAGAACCCCTAAGGGTCACTGATGACCTTTCTAAGTTCATTGACAAAAAATGGGGTTTGGATTTGCCAGCCAGGGCTGAGGAAAATGGCTTATTTGTAGTGAAAAACCAGGAGGGAATCAAACTTAACACCCAGAATATTACAAGATATGAGGTTACAAAATCTGTGCAAATTTGAAAAATTTTGATTTTGTTGAAGGACGACGCATTTGTAGCTCACATCAGATTTTAATAACCATTTGGAATCTTTGTGAACCAACCCCCTATAAATTAAGTCCCAAGATGAGAAAGGCTTTGCTTTTCTCAGATATTCTGATCACCCCAATAAAGTCTAGAAATTTTAGGCCAATTTCCTGCATAATTTTTGTTTTCTTCAACAAAAAGATATAGAGGGTGGTTAGCCTGGCAAGGTAATTCCTGCTTCCTGTCATGGAAATGGCAGAAGAAGTTTA
>JAKSZP010012270.1:0-76083 GCA_022478985.1 Massospora cicadina
CTCCTGGGGGAAACACTTGTGGAAAACTTTAATCAGATCTTGATCATGGGTGCAGTCTTACACTAGTACCCAACTGTTCTCTGCTGCATCAAAAACCTTCCAGGATACAAGGTACTCCAGCCCTCTTCTTACTTGGCGTGAGGCTACTATCTCCTCCATTTCCCACTCCGGTGCCCCATCCATGAGATAAGCCAAAGAAGTCTCTGATGGAGGACTCTCAAAAACGTAGGCTTGCTTTCATTAGGGACTGAAAAGATTTAAAACGAGGGGGGAGATCCAACTGATATGAGGTATGGCCCACCTTTCTGACAACGCGGTAAGGCCCAATCCTCTTCAGTCCCAGTTTTTTGCATGGTTGCTCCATTAGAATATTTTTAAAATCTAACATCACGAGATCTACTTCCTTGTACGCTTGCCCAACTCATCTCTTACCATCAGCGTTCTCCTTGTAAGCCTGCATGGCTGCATCCTAATTCGTGCTCACCCCTGGTGTGCTTTCTTGATAATTTTGGCAAAGTCCACCAGCGTTTCCACCTTGAATCCACAACTGGGCTCCATGTTGAAGGCGGGATTGAAGCCATAGTTGGCAAAGAAGGGAGAACAACTAATTAATGAATGTTGTGCGTTGTTTAACTGAATTGGGCATGGGGAGATGGGAAACCCAATCTGAATAATCTGAAGCCATGTAAAACTGCAGGATCTGTTCCAAGCACTGGTTTACTTGTTTGTATGCCCATCTGATTGGGGGTGATAGGCAGTTGAATGGCAGGGACGGATTTTTAGTGTATTAAACAACTCTTTCCCAAAGATGGAGGTAAACTGGGGTCCACAATCGCTAATAATTTCTTGGGGATCCTGTGAAGAGTAAACACATGAGTGTCAAAGAGCATAGCCATCTCAGCCATGGTAACCGTGATTCTGCAGGGAATAAAGTAGGCGAACTTTGTAAAACAGTAGGACTTTTCTATCTCGTTGCAATCACTAATTGCAACAAATTAGATTCAAGACTAAGTAAGTTTGATAATCTTTGAGGTGATTAGTGTGCACCCAATGTCAAGTAGCAGTTGGGCAAGCAAAGTAAAGGGCACAGGCGTGGGCCTCGCACCAATCAAATTTTGTAAACGCCCCGTTGACACTGGTGGCCTTGATAAAAATAATAAAAAACTGCCAGTTAGTATTTCCCCGGAGATTTTGGCCTGGCAAGCAAAATGTAACCAGTTCATTAATACTCCACATTCCCAGCCCCTTTCATCAGTTTAGCATGGGGTTTCAGTCTTCCTGGATATTCAACAAATGGCTCTTTGGAAGAAAGTTCTGTGGAGATATGAGTAACCATTTCCCAAATGCAGTATATGTTGCACCGCACTCCATGACCCAAGGTTGGTTAGATCTCAGGTTTGAAAATAAACAAGCAGCAGATGAAGCTGCACAGGTGCATGTGGTGGTAGACCGCCAAGACGGTCAACGGGTGGTTGAGATGAAGCGCACTAGTTGGACCAAAATAAACCAAATTTTCATAGCATTTGACTTCCTCCCCGCAACTATTAAGCGCACAGTGCTGGAGTACCACCTAATGGCTGGGCTTAAGGCATATGAGGAAATTCACTCCTTCAAAATGCAACACTTACACTCATGCCAGACCTGTGCACAGGAAAAGAAATCACTGTGATCACCATGTCCCAGTTGTTGCAGAAGATTTGACCCAAATCCCCCACACTGCATTTGTGTTCATGGACAGGCAGGAATCCCACCCGTTCCATGTCACCATGGATAGCGCACCCCCTATATGCACCTTTTGTCACACTTTGGTCACAAGGCCCACACCTGCCCAGCCAAGGAGGGCATCACATAAAATCAAAATCCTACCTAAAGTAATGAGCATTTCAGTCACCCATCATGAACTGTCTATAGACACTGACGCCACCTTCCCATAGGCGTGCAGGGGTGTTACATTCAGGTCAAACCTATGTCCCTGCAGGAGCTCAAAAAGGCTAAAGAGGCCCGCAGAGCAGCGGCCAAGGCAATGGCCACAACTGTATCCATAATCCCACCTGCCTAGGATCAGAATGACATCAAGTCATTTGCTGCAGAAGCGGTTTGAGAATCCGAGCACCCATTAATATTGGGCCAACCTCCCTGATGACCCAATGGGTGAGTCAGATTTACCCGAGCAAACTTACCAAGCCTCAATCAAAACCGATTCTACCACCCATTTCCCTCCTGAATTTCTGTCAACCTTCATTGATGCACCGCAGGAACACAGCAATGCGAAAATTGAACCAAATCAACAAAAAAGAACGCCAAATACACATTTACTTCCAAAGTGTTTAAATCCCTTAAACCCCCTGCATATAAAAAAGTGTATACATCTTGGGCTAATACTACTGCTGTTAAAAAGTGACAATGGAAGGCCTAGGGGCCCTTACCATTGCACCTAAGATGCGATGGGGGAGCCTTCAAAATAGGGAAGTTGAACAATACTGGACTCAAGGCCTTGCCGTCCCTAGCTAGGAAACAGAGTTTTTTAAAGAATAATTTACCTGTGGACATCCTGGAAATTTAGAAACCCACTGTCCACATGGTGCTGAAAAAACATGAGCAACCATGTTCATCTCCTCCCTTTCCTTTTGGTCGCTGCACTGTGGGGTACTTATACATGCGACCTGTAATTTTAAATTTATTTCTAAACATTCTTACCTCAATGGCTGTGTGCTTGTGGTGTCCTTCTCATGGGATGACGAAGTTCATGCTATTATTAATCTTTATGCCCCAACCTGTGCATGGGCTTTCCAGGAATTCCTCTCAGCCATCTCTTCCCTCCCACTTCCTTGTAACCCATTGGTGGTGGGTGACATGAACTGCTGGGCCAACCTGGCCACAGAATGCTGGCCTTCTGTGTCTGCCTCCCTGCAGGGGCACATAAAACTTTGCGTTCTAAAAGCCACTTTGGGGCTGTTTGATACCCTGCCTAAACATGCACCGCTGCTTCCCCACATGTCTCGTCCCCATGTGCACAACGGTCAGCTGAGGTCTATATCCCACATTGACCTTATTCTTGCCCCATTGAACTTTTAGTCTCTGGTTTCACACTTTATGACAACAAAAATTAATTTCTCTGACACAGGTTGGTGTCAATATCATTCTCTTTGTTGCACCTAGCTGCACAGGCGCCAAAGTGGTGCAAACTTCATCCAGCCAAGATCACGTCACCCAGGTTTTTCTCATAGGTGGACACTGAAACATCAGCACCAGAGTTTGCCACACCATTCTGTGCAGACCTGATTTTTACCTGGTCAACCTTCAAAGTGATCTTATCTGCCAGGCATACTACCTATCATTGCTTGCTCTCAAGATGCCTCAACAGTCACTAGGTGCATGCATACAGAAGTGGACCACCTGGAGTCTAACGTCCCTGCTGCAGGCTACATCCCAGCTTGGAATTGCAAGTGATCTGAAGTGTCTTCACGCCTTAACGCACTGGTAAGGAAACACAAACATCACATTTGTGTGAAGTTTAAGGCAAAAAACACAATGGAGGGTGACACATGCTACGCTTATTTTTTAAAAATTCTTTGCACTGCGACAAAGCTTGGCCTGTACACAGGTGAGGCAGCTGGACCACTCCATCACAGATACTCCAGCCCAAGTGGCAATTAATGTTTGAAATTATTACTTTGAATTGTATCGCTCTGATCCATTCAGGATGGCTGAATTTGACAAATTTCTTAAAAGTGCACATATTTACACCATTTTTTGTTATCTGGAGTAGATGAATTTAATTTCTCAGGATGAATTTTGGTATGCTTTTCACGGTGAACCACTCAGGAAATGCCAAGGTCCAGATGGGATTCCTTATGAGTTCACAAGAGATATTCTAAGTCTCTCTCCTCTTTGCTGCTTGCCTCAATGAATCAGTGTTTTTTAGAAACGCGCCTCTTTCCTGGGGACAAGGAGGCTATCACTATAGCGCTGTATAAATAAGGGATACTATGGACTTGGTCAACTGGTGCCCCATTTCACTTAATAACACAGGTACTAATTATTTACTAAATTATGGCCAATCGCCTAGGGGAAGTATCCTCTAATATCATTTCCTCAGAGAAATTTGGTTTCATTTTCAAGTAGTCTATATGGGACAGCATACACACCGTAGCTAATGTCTGCCAATCAACAGCTACTGAAGCACTTGTTTTTAGACCAGCAGAAGGCCTATGATAGAGTCAAACTGGGATTACCTCAAAGCCTGCTCCACAAGTTCCACCTCCCCCATTGGTTCATTAATTGGGTGATGTAGCTTATGAAATCCGCCACAATGGTTGTGCGTGGCCTTGGATTTCTCACTGATAAAGTTCGCCCTCAAAGGGGCCTCCTCCAGGAGTCCCTTTGAGCCCACTCTTGTATAACTTCAGCCTTAACCCACTTTTACGCAACATGAATGCCCACCTTACTGGTGTCCATGTGCAAGTCCAAGGACCGGTTAAGATGTTGGCGTTTGCTGATGATTGTGTGGTTGGGGTGTCTAAAAAAAGATTCACGCACACTTGAGGCTACTATCCAGGCTTACTCCAAGGTAAGTAACACTGCTGTCGAGAATTGGATAGACTGTATGATATGCTATAAATTTTGGCAGATCAGAAATTAGAGTTGAGATGGGTTTTTAGATTGGACTGAAAAGTTATATGAATGAAATTGAATCAATCAAAGTAGCGATAGTTTGGCAAATTGAGGAATTCCGCTTAGACCTCAAGATAGACAAAACTACTAAAAAAGGGAACTAATAGGAGTTTATCAAGCAGAGGATGCACTTGGCTTAGGAAGACTGATATAAAGGTTGAGTGAAAGATTAAGAAGTGAGGTTATTTGGTAATTTTTTGCAGAAAAAATCTGAAATTAGTAGAAGTTAAATAAAGTGTCAATAGGGGCGACCGCTCCATATATTATTTATCAGGTTTTTATTAGAGTTGGCGATCTACATATTGTCCAATTTGGATACTCAGTCGCTAATACCCCATGTAAACCAACTCAGCGGAACCAAGACATTACGCCAAAAAACTAACATTGGTGCTCACTACAGGGGGCCACTAGTCAACTGTAGCTTATCAACACTAGGAAAAAATGGCGAGCCCTCACTTATTATAAAAAAACATGATTTGATTTTACACTCAATATGATGAGGAAGTGTGGAATGAATCCAATGACAAACCAGTACCTTTTGCAGTGACAAAGCCTAGTGATGAAGATGCTACTATTGATTTGCAAATAGAAAATTTTCCTGAGTTGATGGCAGATCAACAAGATTGCTCTATGAATGTGACCAACCAGCAGCTTCGTGGCATTATAGAATGGTTTCTGTGGGGGTATTGACTCTATGAAGGTAAGGCGGGGGAGCATGCTTTGAATTTGTTCTACAATCAACGGGACCAGAAAACTGCTACGCGTTGTATATGTCCTATCTTGATGAAACTACCACAGTGTTGTCCCATCGGACTTAGTACCCACAGAACTGAAGAATATTTAGTCTCATATGTGAAACCATCTATCTGCCAGCTACTACGTGTGCTGGCTCGCCATAATATTGATATTGGGGACATCATGCGGTTCATTCAAGAACAGAAGAATGTTACTCGCTTCCTACTTGCCATCTTAATAACTTTTTCCTGGAGGTTAAGGGGGCTCTTGTGCAGGTGAAAAACCATGATGTGGACTTCCGCCATCAATTGGACGAATTGATTCTCCAGTTAAACCAGGAGTTACCTCAAATGATAGGAGAACTGTTTGACCAGTGTGGCTTATTGGCGGAATGGATTTGGGATGTCACCACACTGGGAAGAAACACTGAGAAGTTTATAATGGACCAGGCAGAATGGGTTGAGGTGATTGAAGCAGCGATGGCCAGATTAGAGACAGGGTTGCCCTGACAGAGCAGAAGATAACGGATCTTTTTGACTCTGTGGCAGCCAAATTTAGTCAACTGCACATTAAGTGAGGTAACCAGCGGACAGCTGGCCATACAAACAGCTCTTTTTTGGCATCCTTCTTTATCATCAGTTTCTGGATCAGATTACTCAACTGTAAAAAGTTTTAGTCAGGGCGATCAGAGTCAAGCCATTACTCTTCCACTCATCGTGTTGGTGGAGTATGCTGAGATGCAAGTGCATTTGGATACCATTTGCTGGGCCAATAATGAGCTGGTGTGAAAATGAGCCACTCTCGTTAATCAACTAGATGAAGAAAACTGGCAAGAGCTTGAAACTGGATGGCAGAACGAAAGAATACAGGGAATATTGGAGGAAGTTTTCTCACGGCTTCAGGTAATGGAGTGTAAACTGGAATCTGAGCAAGATTCTACCGAGAATATCAAAGTTGGTATGACACACTTTAACAGGAAGTGCAAGATGGTTAGTGTCAGTGCTATTAAGTTAGAGATGAGTAAATGTTAGACAAGCAATTTGCTGAACATCTTGTTAAAGGAGGAAAAGGTGCAGTAAATGGCGAGTCATGCGAAGAATGCTACAGGTCAGCCAGCCAGTATCCCTTAGGGGTCACAGAAGTCCCTCCTTGCAATCCTACCTCTTTCCAATCCACTTCAACAGATTTGCATCCATCCGTGTGACCCTATGCTAGTCCACAAGGGGATGTTTCTTCTTGTCATTAAGAGCCTAATTTGGCTGTTCCTCGCGCCTGGAGCTGGGAGCAAGGTAATTTTGTTTAGATTGAGAAGTTACCGCCCTTCAGTCATGATAAAAACATGCACAGATATTCTAAACGATTTTAATTTGCCATGGATGGGGCATCATATTGGTGGAAAGAGAATTAGTTGCATTCTGCTTTGGACGTTAAGAGCGCCAACCAGGTTGTCTGTTACCTCCAAATTAGTTATGTATCTTATCAAGAGGTAAAGGAGGCTGTTCTCTAGCTGTTTGGAGGCGCGGCTAAGATGGTGCAGCACAAGTCCAACTTTATGACCATACAGTTTTCAAAAGAACGAGTCCCAAGTGGAGTTTTTAGAGCAATACATGGCTGAAACTCATGTGTTAGTAGTAGCCAATATTTAACTTTCAAATGTGTAGGCATAGCTATGACGGCTGTATTAAGTCCATACCATGAATTACTTTATGCTATGTCTCACATAATGTATGTAGACGTGAGCTTCTTCAAATTGTGAACACTTTGAACCATCTCTCCACCACGTTCAGTGCTCCCAATATGGAGTGGAAGGCTTCTGTTATTGCTGAGGCATACTCCTCAGGATATGGACAGCAATGACCCAGTTATAAGCAGTAGAGGAATATTTTTCCACCTTTTATGTTAGTGGATCCTTTTTGCCCTCCTAGTGATCAGCCTCCTAAGCCCCGGCCTAACTTTAATACATTAGTTAACTTTTAATCAAGACCTTCAGGTGCAAAAATAGGCGAGAACCATTAGTAAGTGCTTGCTTCTTGTGCAGACAAATTGGGCAGTATGTGACTAATTGACCAGGCAACCAGCAGGTGTATGTGGTGCATTCTGGTATGATCGATCAGGGAAAAGCTTAAGCAGATAGACATGGGACGCTTTACCTCTGCTAATTCAAATTCAACTGTCCCTAATGATTCCCAAGGGTCTCTTTCCGTAGGATTAGAACTAAGTCAGATGACTTGTTATACCAACAGCTTCCATCAGATACCTCAGCTTTTGCCCAAGAGAGTAAATGTTCACCCCTGAGCTCTGAGTTCTGCCATGATGTACAGAAGCCATATGAATGGCAGATCCTGGAACAACCAGAATAAGCAATTCGGGATCCTCAATGGACGTTGCCTCTCTAGTAGGGGTTAATGTAACAATTCTGGTTAAAAAATCACTATGGAGTATCCTCCTTCCTTGGTTAAAAAAGCCTTTGGACGTCCATGTAATAAACCCTGATGGTTCTACTTATATGTAGTGCACCTACTGTGAAATTTTCATTCAGAACACAAAAATCTGAGCTATTGTAAAAAATTACTTAAGTTGTTATTGCAAGCAACCCTAGTAACCTTTTTACTGCACAAGTTTGGTTTCCTGGTGCACTTCGTCATGTTGTATAGTAGAATAGATTAAAAATTGATAATAGTATGATGACTATTATCAGTAGTTGAGTATGAATTCTTATATCTTGGCCCAATGCTCGGCCAGTATTCCCAATTAAATACTTTTAATGTTGTACTTGTAGGGATTTGTCCTCTAGCTTTGTCCACCTGACCTTCGCTGAGATACCCTGGTGACAGTCTCTTTGGTTCAACACACATTCAGCAGCTATCCCCAATTGTGACTCCTTCTTCTCTAGATCCCCGCTCAGATCTTTACTCTTTTCTCTAAGAGTCTTCCAATTATTGCACACAACAATAATATCCTTGAGACAGAATAGCACAATGGAAGCTAATGATAGTTTACTCTATTAACTATATACTGAAAAAGATACCTTAGAACTATATAACCCTGTTCTCATTATTACTCCTTTTTTATTATAGTGAGCCCTAGGGAATATATAGTGGGGAATTCGGCTGTCTAACCCTTGGTTGACACCTCCTTAATGAAACGGCAGCCATTGCCATTGAATCACCCATCCTCGTCTCAGCAGTGATGGTATTCGCCATCCTGGCTAGGATTCCATCATTGGACATCCTCAAGACCTAAATGGAAAGAGTTGGAAAACGTGTCACTAACATTTTCCTCTCGATCCAAGAAAACCAACCATATTTGGCTAGCGATCTTCTTAGGTAATGGGAGTTATTACCCATTAAGGCAGGTCAGGCACCAACCAATTGATTCGCTAGTCGCAGGCGGCATCACTCGCCTCACAATTTGCTATTCATTCCCAATTAGTTGGTGATGAAACCCAACTAATCCCAATCGGTACACCTGATAGTTAATCACTATCAGATGCCCCTATTTTGTCAGCAACTCCGCCCAATGAGATCTTAAGTACTCTTCCAGATTAATCCTCAAAGGATATAAGCAGGCGAATTTTTAAATCCCCTGAATGTAGTTACTCCAAAACTTGGGCTAACTGATTTCCAATTCACTTCGCCTTAGGGATTTTCCCCTAGTGATTCCAGGAAATTTAGCAGACTGGGAATATGGGAAAAAATCCCAACACATCCCCCCTCTTGCCTAGATTTCCAGAGAGAAAAGGACCAGGGCATGAGAAAACCATTTCAGACACTTGGCCAAATAATTCATTGGTTCAAGCGGAGTACACTTGTCAATACTCAACGCTGCTCAGGACAAACTTCAGATTATGGCGCTCTTACTCTTCCTCCTCACTACCACCTCTTCAGAGCGCGGTCCCCATGACCTACTGTCATGCCAGGCTGATAAATTTAAATATGATGATACTAGTCTCAGGATCTGGTTTTCCCCCTGTCAGGGTATATGACCCACTGTCATATTCAGGATTCTTGAGCTGGCGTTCTTGATTTCCTAATTTTATCCTCATCCTAGACAGGAGACCCTTGCCGTCAATGTTCACTTCATGGCTCAATTAAAAATACTTATTTTTATTCGCCCTGGTTATTTCTCTCATAACCTCCTGACTCAAGTCATTCCTAATTCTTCCCTTGGAGAGCTTATCCCATTAATTTTGAGATTAATTTCTCCGAAATTAGAGCTTAATGGATTGTAGAGTGCATAATGTCAACTTCCATATAAGTCTGACATCCCCCTCTTTTCCAGCTCATATGTCAAATTCTGAGTCGAAATACCAGCAGCTTCTGAATAGTTTGTCTGATTAAGTCCTCCATCCCTTCCAGCAGATGAGTCAGGATGCTCACTGGAACCTCTTCTATGGTCCTTCTAGGACTCATAGGCCTAGTCTGGTGCCAGTGGCTAGTCCTTACATCAAATTACCAGAAATGGTAACTAATCCCACCAAAACCAGGCTTGCAATCATTTTGAACAACTCCCAGCCGATTCTTCCTCTGCTGTCAATTCCAGAGTTGGACTTTGAAAATCTCCTGGATTAAGCTCCTTCTGATGATGCACTGACCATCATTGTAGATGCTCTGGAAAATATGTCGTTTGCTCTTGATTGCTCATTTTTTGCCAGGTTGGACCTGCTTCCCGAGTTTCTCTTCCAACTCAGACAATATTACAAATTCGCTGTTCTGGCTACCAAGCTCACCATCAGTAACAGTATTCACTTTGAGCTCCCCTACACTGAACTCCGGGACTAAGTCACCAAGGCTTAGACCCTAGCACTGAATCCCTCTGATCTTGATAACATCCTGGATCAGGATACCGCTGCTTATGCTCTTTGCTTTGCTGGCCAAGTTCTTCAAAGTTGGTCCACGAAGCTTCCAGTCTCACCCAGGTTCAATCATTTATTCAGTTTTAGCTTCTGAGAAGCCTGTAGTCATCGCTTGCAGGATGCAATCCACTCCCTGCACAACTATCTCTTCTCTGGAGCTTCCCATTGGTATCTTCCACTGATGGCGTTGATAGGGGCATGATTTGGCAACCCCTGTCAAGAATCCCTTGTTTGTTGCCAGCCCATATGTCTGGTGTTCTTGATGAAGCCCGTCATCTGGCGCTCAAGACTAATCTTCCAGCTCCGGTGCCATGTTGGGATTACTCATGATTATTTGCCAATTGCCTCTTATTATACTGTTGCTTTCCTCCCCACTCTGGGGTTTCATAATTGGCTTCATACAACATCTCAATTTCCCTTCCCCTATTCTCTTTCTCACAGGGCTCTGCATCCGCTCAAAGAACATGGTTTTATGTAGGTTTAGCCCTCACTAGTGTCTAATCTCATATCAATTTTGATAGGCTGCTCATTTCTACCGCGATCCATTCTCCCTCCCCCAAGAGGCGACATAGGCGGAATAATCCCCATATCAAGGACAATTAATAAAAATAAAAATTAAAAATTATATTAGTTTTTTTCTATGCAGTTTATAATCTTTTTTCCCAATATCTTTTATCAATTTTTTATTTTTATACTTCTTTTTACTATGGAACTTGACCTTGTTTTAGTTCAGCGTTCCAACTTTTTATTTTTTCCCCCAAACTTGGTCCTGGGTACTTAAAGCTGCCAGTTTTCTATGGTTCAGAGGTCCTTTTTTCAGACTTAACCATCTAGATTGGTTCAGAGGTCCTTTTTTGGGCTTGGCCTAATCATCAGGACATGACCTTTTTAATGGTTCATTGGTCCTTTGGGAACTCTTTTATTTTTTCATCAACCCATCACTTTAGATACTTAGCATGACTTGATTTACAACTCTTCCATCCAAGAGATTCTTGATGGAGTAGGCATCAGTCGCCATCTTGGTGATCACTTTGAACGGACCTGACCACAATGCACCTAGTTTGTTTCTTCTTCTAAAACCATGTGTATCACAATAGGCAACTCTTTACCCTATTTGATATTTGGCTTAGGCCGGTCAGTTCATATCATCTGTCAATTTCGCTCATATCCTTTTCTTTAAATTTGTATCAAATTCTTGAGATTGCATATCAATCAGGATATTTTCCAGTCAGTTCAGGTATTGCTCGGTACTCATCCCTAATGTAAGTTCCACCACCAAATATAAAATTGTCAGCAACGCGGCCTTCCTTCCATATAACAACTCAAATGGCATCTTTCCCATCGCCGTATGATGACCAATATTGTAGGCAAACGTAACCAACCTCAGGTACATTCCCTTGCAGAAGTTCTTCCTGAGACTAGCTTCCTCAGAGTTGCGGCCAACGTTCCATTCACCCAGTCTACCAGTCCATTCATCCGGACAGTAAGGTACTGACATGACTCCTCAGATCCCCATTATCTCATTCAATCTTGGGATCACATGAGACGTGAAGTTGGTCCCATTGTTGCTAAGAAGGACCTGCGGACATCCATGCTGGTATACTACTTGATCCAGAATGAGCCTTACAGTACTGGTAGCATCTACTTTCTTTAGGGCCTTCATCTAGACCCATCTCGTCAGATGGTCAATGGTAATTATAATGTACTTAACTGCCCCTGTGCTCATTGTCAGAAGTCATATCAAGTTAATGGACACCGTGTGCCAGGAAAATCCAAGGCGGAACAGTCAGTATCCAGTTTTATTCTTATGTGGTTTGTGTATCAGGCACTCCACACAGCAAGCTAGATAATCCGCGACATCATAGTTGATGGATTCCCAGTAATAGTACTGGCAAATATGATTAATTGTTCTCCTCAGGTCTCCATGCCTGACAACCTTGTGAGCTGCTTGCACTATAGCTGCTCTTTCCAATGGTTTCTAGAATAATAACTGCTTTCCATTGATCATCTTAAATACTTGTCCATCCATGGTCTCAGAGTTTTCCATCGTTTTCCGAAGTGCACCATATGTTCATGAGGCTTGTCCCCAATTTTTTCATCAACCAATCTCTGGAATAGCTCATCCGCCTGCAGGTATACCATCTGGACCATTGGCAACTGTGATAAGCCATAAACGTTCTGGTGAGAAGCACCTTCTTAGTGGCAATCTCATAATCATAAGTCTGAAGCTTAAGTGTCCATCAGGCCAGTAATCCTTCTGGCTCTCTCAAATTGTGCAGCCAATGCAGCAAAGAGTGGTCTGTAACCACCTTAAAGTGCATTCCATGGATGTATACCCAAAACTGCTTGCATGAGTAAATGACCACAAGGCATTCCCGCTCAGTTACAGTTTAGTTCCTCTCAGTGGCTGAGAGTGTCCGGCTCACATATACCACCAGATGTTCATCCCCAAGTTCATCTACTTGGCTTAGTATGGCGCTGATCGCCATCAAAAAAGCATTAGTTTTATTAATAGACTCAAAATCAAAATTCAAATATTTCAGAATTGGCGAATCTATTAGGTACTGATGTAACTCATCGAAAGAGTTCTAGGCCTCTTCATTCTATATGAACCCTTTTTTTGGATCCTTCAATAAATGGATAATGGCTCAGCTATCTGGGCAAAGTCCCAAATAAATCTTCTATAGTATCTGACCATCCCAAGGAGCACTTGGATGTCTCAGACACTCTTTGGTACAGCCATCCGTTCTATGGCTGCTATCTTCTGGGTTTGCAGCTGCAATCCACTGGAGTTGATTATGAATCTCAGATATTCCAACTCTTTCTTAAAGATGTGGCACTTCCTTGGCTTGATATTCAGGCTGGCCATGGACAATCATTTAAATACTTCTTCCAAGAGGTATAGGTGATCAGTAAAAGTCCTACTGAACACGTTTGTATTGTCCAGATATACCAGGATGCATGACAACTTCAAGTCGTTTAGTATCGCATCCATGGCCCTCTGAAACGTTGCAGGCGCACTACAAAGACCCTGGGGCATCCTCGTTGGTTGGTATAGCTCTTGGAGGTAATAATCGCGCATTTTTCCTGGTCTTCCTTTGGCAAATCAATCTGTCAATATCCTGAGATCAGATCCATCGTGGAGAAATACTTCGCTTCTCCCAAACAATCTAGTGCATCGTCAATCCTCGGTAGGGAATATGAATCCTTCTTCATAATTTTATTCAGCCTTTGGTAGTCAATCACCACCTGGTTGGATCCATCCCTTTTATTCATGATCAGAATCAGACTAGCCCAGGGACTTGATGACGGAACTAGAAGCCCATGCTTCACTAGTTTGCTGATTACATTCCCCACTACTGCTTTGCTGGCTTTCAATTGTCAGATCAGTCTCATCCTTATTGACATTTTTCCCTGTGTCAACTTTGCGGAACACATCTCATGCGCATCCAAAGTCGTGGTCATCCTGAGAAAACACTTCCTGATACTTTTCAAATAGTTTGAGCACCTCCTCTTGCTAGCCTTCCAATAGATCAGAAAGCTGCTCTCGATCAACCAATAGGTTGATGGTTTCTGTTACACTGGCCAAAAACCCATTTTTTCAAGAGTCCCAAAATTGTGGAATCTTCTCAATTCGGCCATTGGGATCAGATGAAAAAAGCGATGATCTGATTCCTCTTGATCTTCATCAGTTTTCTCTTTGATTTTCCAGGAGAACTCTAATTTCTCCATGGCCCAGCATTATTATCCCAGGAGCCACCCATGACTCCACTCTGGACTTCTTCCAGGGGCTTCTGACCTCCCCATATAACAGCTCAGGTATCTTTAATGTCAACCCTGTGTCAACTATCATCTGAGATCCTGGCAGTATAATCCTCTCATTCTTGATCCTCAGTGGAATTCCCCAGTTCTCTAGGATTTCTGCCGGAATTTTGCATCACTTTCTACCAACTAATTGGTACCAAAACGGGACAATGCCATCATTGTATATTAGATTGATGAAGTTGTTTCTCCAATTCAGCGGAGCTTCACCATCCTTCCAATATACTAATGATAACGTCTGACCCAATATGGTCAACATATTATCCTCAAAGTTACATTTAACTCCATATTTTAATAGAAACTCCGCTCCAATCAGAATGTCATAGTTTTGGTTGGCCAAAACTATTGCTGGCGCAGATACCACCAATGACCCAAATCATAGTGGCAATGCGCTATACGCTCCACAGGAGATGGTGGTATTTGGCCAGCTGTCCCATATTCTTTCTTATGTTCCAAATCCAGCGAGATCTTAATCCTCTTCACCAGCTTGGTTGAGACAACACTGATGGACACTCAGCTGTCAACAATCACCCTCACTCATACTTGATTCAATTGTATGTTTATATATGTACACTCAGAGTATTGTAATATAGTGTTTACTGAGTGAATAGCAGCATTATTAGCCGAATTTAGGGTGTGAATAATTTGCACCAATAAATCAGGAAACGATTCATTTATTGCGCTGAGGGGGATAGACAAATTGACCTCATTTGATTGAACTTCAGAAAATTCTTCAGGATTCTTGGCGGTTTGAATCTTGTCCACCAGTTGTTGGGTGTACGGCTGGGCAACTTCCTTGATTATCTCAGGGTCAACTTTCTTTGCCCCGGCTCTGGTCATGGCATTTACATCCAAATTGACCACTTGACACAGCTGATCCTGCTCGTCATCTATGAACAGATTACTGATATCAATTTCCTCAGTCATAATGTCAGGAGGAACTGGTTTCTTCGCAGCTCTAGACAGTTCCCCATCTAGGCCGTGGGCCCTTTTCCTGATTCCTTGGTGGCTGCTGATTCTTTGGCCTAGACCACGTTGATCTGATCCTTCAGCTTCTTACAGTACACGGCGTAAATGTCCTTTACCACATTGGTAGCAGACCTTTTACTTCTAGTTTAACCATCTGAATTCTTCAGGCTTATTCCCTGACATGGTTTGATTGATCGTCACTTTAACTCCTTCATTTCCCTTTGTGGGATTCGGATTATGTACCATATTGGATTTAAAGCTTCTATTTGGGGCATCAAATGTCACTCTCAAAATCTTCAAGTTATTTACCATTTGTGAGGTAGTTATTTCCATCTCAAACATGGAAGACATCATGTGATGCAAATCACAATAGGGCTGAAGGGCTGCTTGCAAGGCGATTCTGGCATCAAAGTCGTCCAATACTTTTGCTGCGACCAGGATCTGAAACTCCTGGTAAAACCAATCCGCAAAGCTAGCTAGAGACTCGTCTTTATGGAACTAGATTCCCATAAATTCCTGCTTGTGCTTTGACATAGGTGTCAAACTCCCAAACTCTTTCATGATGGCCGCCTTTGCCTCAGCACCTGACCAGCTGTCCCCCTCTAGGTGAGGTAACACTAAGTTCTGACAGTCAGTGTCTAGGTAATTCATGACCATCAAGGCCTTTTGACAATCCCCATAGCCATTCATGGTCATGTCAAACAGTCAGAAAAATTCTGGGGCATTATCCCGATGGAACGCTGGCAATTTCAGCTTTGCCCTAAGTTCCTCCAAGCTATTTCTGGCTGATTCTCTCAGTTCTGCCACTCGGCTAACTTGAGGAGTGACTTTGGGTGTCATCTCCAATATGGCAGCAAAAGTGGGTGGCATGTTCCTTGGGTATTCGACTTCCCAAGTATCATGTGATGACTTCTTTCTTTAGCATCGCTTGCCATATCAGGCTCACAAGCACATTTGTGCGCTTTAAGTTCCTCCACTTGTTTTATTAATCTCTCTATATCCACACTGAGATTTCATAAATGAATGCAATCTGCTTCTCGCTCCATTTTCAGGTATAAGACCTCTCAAATGAGGTCCCCTTCTTTTTTCAACTAAGTTACTTTCACAATTAACTCGTTCCTGAAGCTTGCTACATTCTCTATTCCTTCCTCCACCATGGTGACTCGTTCTTGCAAGGCCGCAAACTCCCAATGGTCCACTGAGTTTAGAGCATTCTGGTTTACAGTGGCTAACTTGGTCCACAGTTTTCGTAGCTCATTTTTATACAACATTCTTATAGATTCTGCAACTCAACTACCCCTGTAGTGAGCACCAACTTGTAAAAATTTACTTAAGTTGTTATCAGCAAGCAACCCTAGTAACCTTTTTACTGCACAGGTTCAGTTTCCTTGTGCACTTCGTCATGTTGTATAGTAGAATAGGTTATTAATTGATAATAGTATGATGACTTGGGACCATCTAGTACTAAAAAAAGATAATAGTATGATGACTATTATCAGTAGTTGAGTATGAATTCTTATATTTTGGACCAATGCTCGGCCAGTATTCCCAATTATATACTTTTAATGTTGTACTTGTAGGGATTTGTCCTCTAGCTTTGTCCACCTGACCTTCGCTGAGATACCCTGGTGACAGTCTCTTTGGTTCAACACACAGTCAGCAGCTATCCCCAATTGTGACTCCTTCTTCTCTAGATCCCCGCTCAGATCTTTACTCTTTTCTCTAAGAGTCTTCCAATTATTGCACACAACAATAATATCCTTGAGACAGAATAGCACAATGGAAGCTGATGATAGTTTACTCTTTAAACTGAATTCCAAATGAAATAACTTAGAGCTATATAAATCTGTTTTCATAATTACTCCTTTTTTATTATAGCGAACCCTAGGGAATATATAGTGGGGAATTCGGCTGTCTAACCCTTGGTTGACACCTCCTTAATGAAACGGCAGCCATTGCCATTGAATCACCCATCCTCATCTCAGCAGTGATGGTATTCTCCATCCTGGCTAGGATTCCATCATTGGACATTTTGAGACCTAAATGGAAAAAGTCTGAAAACGTGTCCCTAGCGTTTTCCTCTTGATCCAAGAAAACCAACCATATTTGGCTAGCGACCTGCTTAGGTAATGGGACTTATTACCCATTAAGGCAGGTCACGCACCAGCCAATCGATTTACTAGTTGCAGGTGTCATCACTCACCTCACAACTTGCTATTCATTCACAATAAGGTGGTGATGAAACCTAACCAATCCCAATTGGTACACCTGATAGTTAATCACTATCAGATGCCCCTATTTCATCGGCAACTCCACCTGATGAGATCTTAAGTATTCGTCCATATTGATCCTCAAAGGATATGACCAGGCGAATATCCCAAAATCCCCCAAATATAGTTACTCCAAAACTTGGGCCAACCAATTTCCAATTCACTTCGCCTTAGGGAATTTTCCCCTAGCAATTCCAGGTAATCTAGCAGGCTGGGAATATGGACAAAAATCCCAACAGCTATCATAGACACTGGTGCTCCAGTAAATATAATTTCCACCAGGCTAGTGGTTAGGCTCCTCTGAAACCAGATGTGGATTACAGAGTTAGTATATGGGACATCAGTGGCACAGAGTACAGTGTCAGAAGTAGCATGCAGCGAATTGTCTTTGTGATTTGGGTCAGTTAGGGCTTCCTCTCAAGAAGTAGTTCTACCAAATTTAACAATGATATGCTAATTGGTGCTGCATTCATGGAGAAATTTGGAGATGTGGTTGATATGGCAGAGGAAATCAGTATTTTGGGCAACAGATTCCCATTTTTTACCTCTAGTGGAATCCCAATGAATGCGTTCTGCTTCTGTCAAGTAAATTTGGCGTACAGTGATGGGGTGATTTCTGCCCAATATTGGCAAATGAAGCGGAGAACCAGAGCCCTCCCCAACCAGATCTATGAGTATAAAGGTATTCTGCTCCGTTCAGAGAGCACTTTGAGCCTATCATCTGGGCACCAGTGCATAATAGGAACAGAGCTCAAAAATCAACATTCCTAAAGGGCTATACACTGAAGTTCGTGGGGCCCCACCAGAAATCACAGCTTGAACCACATGTGGCTCCAGGGGTACTGTTACCAGAAATTCGGGGAGGTGAAGGTACTACTAGCAAACTTACAGAAGAGATGATAATGATCCAATGGCACCAAGTGGTGGCTTACTAAAATTGGGTCCTATAGACGAAGTTTGTTGTATTTATACTTTCAGATAGTGGGAGACCTCAGCAAAATGGCAAATTTATCATCTGGCATAATGAAAATGCTTCTGCGGAAAGCACTAACTTGATTGTTGGTGGAACAGCAAGATAAGGCGATAGCTTATATGAATAAAACCGGGATATTTTTGCATTTGATGATTATGATTTGGGGTGCGCCCAAGGGTGGACATCGGATAGATACAAGGAATCACCCCCATTAAAAGTGGCCTATTAGATGCTCAAAGGTGGAGAAAGAGGTTGTCTCTGATGAGGTATATAAACTGATTGAACAAGGTATGCTAGAGCCATCAAACAGTCTGTGGGCATCGCTGGTGCTCATTGTAAAGAAAAAAGATGGTACAAATTGGGCTGTTATTGACTATCAAAAGCCTAGTAGTGTAACAAGAAAAGATTCCTACCCCCTTCTACAGATTGATGATGCGTTAGATCAAGTAGAAGAGGAGAATTATTTTTCTGCCATGGATTTGATCTAGGGGTACTGGAAGATCGCATTGCCATTTGCAAGATGGGAGAAATTTGCCTTCATCACTTCAAAGGGGTTATTCCAGCCTACATGTATGTCACAAGGTTTGTGCAACACCCTGGCTACGTTCCAGCGTGCTATAGATACGATCTTGGGTGAACTGAAGCTGTCATGCGTTCTAGACTACCTTGAAAATATCAACGTGTTCTCAAAAACATTTACAGAGCATCTTATTTATCTGGAACAAATGTTCCACTGACTCGCTAACACTAGTATCAAAGTCAAGCCTCAGAATTGTCACTTTTTTAAAGAGCAATTAGAATACCTTGGGTTTTTAGTGGATTTAAAAGGGCTTAAACTGCAGCCAGCAAAGGTGAAAGCAATAAGCAAGATGACCCTCCCAGGTAATAAACAGGATATTTAAGTGTTCTTGGGGATGGTCAGGTATTACCAGAAGTTTATTCCTAACTTCAGTTGTATTGGGGCACCTCTCTTTGAGTTGTTAGAGAAAAATGCCACATTTGACTAGATGGAATGATGCCAAAATGCTTTTGATGTGTTATGACTTGCATTGGTGAGTGCACCAATTTTGAAATACCCCAACTTCAAAAAACAATTCATAGTACAAATGGATGCATCGCTCTCTGCTATAGAGGCAGTATTATCCAAGAAGGATGATGAAAGCATGGAGAACCCTGTCTATTTTTGCAGTCAAAGCTTAAACTGTCACAAATGGAACTACACCATGAACAAGTGGGATTTCTTGGCGATGATTTATGCATAAAAACAGTTTTGGGTATATCTACATGTGGTAAAAGTCCAAGTGGTGATGGATAATGCATTTTTGCGTTGGTTGAAGAATCTCCGTGAACCTGAATGATGGCTTGCACGTTGGGCACTGAAGCTTCAGGTGTTTGATTTCAAGATTTTACACCAGCCGGGAGCAAATCATTAAAATGCAGATTGTCTTTCATGACTACCAACAGTTGCTATTATGGTGGATTTGGCTGACATTATATATGAGAAGATGGTGGTGAACAAATAACATGACAAGACACCGCAAAAGATCGAAGTACTAGACGGAATTAGTCAGGATACTTTCCTATGTGATGGGGAACTTTATATGTAGATTGGAGACTTGATACTGAGTTTCCCTAATTATTCCTCTAGAACCGACATTATATGGATGCCCATTGGGCGGTAGGACATGGAGGATTGCAGAAAACGTTGGAGTTTTTGCAACCCCGCTACTATTGAGAGAGCATAAATTATGATATTCTGGAAATGGTAAGCTGTTGGTATCAGTGTAAAGTGAAGAAGCTTTTCCACAAGAAGACCACATACCAGCTGGTTAAGTCCCGGTTCTCCTGGCGTACCATTTCCCTTAATGTAGTGGGACCTCTGCTAACTGGCGCAAACTGTCAAGAGAGTGTCTGTAACTCTCGTTCCTAGCAAGGTGATGTGGGATGCAAACCCACATTGCCAGGGAACTAGCTATTAAAAGAATGGGTAGGAAGGCACCTCGAGCGGTGCTAGTGCAAAGGGTACCCCAAGCAAGTGTGTAAAGAGCAGCATAAAATACCAGGTAAGTAAGGAACATCACCGCTTGAGTGGACCCCAGAGGGGCGTCCATAATCAAGTGTGGCTTGACGTCAGGGGCTTTGGGTGCCTCGATCTGGAGGGGACCTGGGCGGCCCACAGGTGCCCCTGGGATTTTGGTAAATTGCGAGATAAGGTAGTGGACCACATGGTTGGAGACCCCCACAAAGAGGTCCACCACCAAGTTTGCCCAAGGAACCATTGAAAAAACGTAAATTAACGGGGATTTTATTAAGAAAATCGATCAACAAGGAATGTTGGTCGCAAAAACATATTTAAAGTGTGCCTGGGAAACTTGGGTTCTGCAGAAATGCGCCCAAGTCTTGACGCTCCAATAAACAGATGCTTCCATCCGTTTTGGTAAAATACACCAAAAGTGCCTTCACTTGAGTAATCGATTGAAGCCTTATTTTACCTGAAGTCAAACTTTCATAGCTGGAGTGAGACTAGTACCCTTGCTCTCCAACCAAGCAAATCGAACCATCTCCATTTAAAACATAAATTGTTTGTTTCAAGGCCTGGGCCGAGATAAGAGGCTGGGCGTTTTGCACCCCATCAGTATCAACCTGGGCATGCTTGGCCTGCACCCAGAGTTGATCTAAGGTGTGCTTTAGGTCAGGGAGAGTCTGAAGCTTCATCTTCTGGGCCTCCTGTCGCCTAGCTTTATCTCTAGTATCAGTGCCTACTATTATATCATCCAACCATGACATTACCCCTCCTCCTTCTTAGGCTCCACCCCCTCCAGGGGCGTTTGCTAAGAAGAAGTTCTTATGTGATGGCGGCAACTTCATAGCAGCAACGGCTGGCTCCAGCTGAGATCCTGCAGCCTCAGGGAGACGATTTATGAAATGATTCAATCAGGTCTTGGGCATGTACACAATCCCATGCTGGCACCCAGCTGTTCTCTGCTGCGTCAAACCCTTTCCAAGATACCAAGTACTCAAGGCGTCACTTAACCCGGCGGGAGGCTACTATTTCCTCCACTTCCCATTCTGGTGCCCCATCCACAAGATAAGCCTCAGGGGTCACAGGAGGAGGGCCCTCAAACAAGGTCAACTTGCTTTCATGAAAAATGGAGAAGATCTGAAACGTGGAGGGAAGATCCAACTGGTATGAGGCATGTCCCACCTTTTATAACTACCTGGTAAGGACCAATCCTCTTTGGACCCAGTTTTTTGCATGGCTGCTTGATAGGGATGTTGTGAGCATCAAGCATCACGAGATCCCCTTCCTTGTATGCTGGACCCACTCAGCGCTTTCCATCGGCATTCTCTTATAAACCAGCATAGCCGCCTCCAAACTTGTGGAAACCCCTTTATGAACCTTCTTGAGAGTCTTAGAAAAGTCAGGCGCCGCTTCCACTTTAGAACCACAGCTGGGCTCCATGTTAAACGCAGGGTTAAAGCCTTGGTTAGCAAAAAAGGTGAACAACCGATTGATGAATGCAAGATGTTGTTGTAACTAAACTGGGCCATGGGAAGGTGAGGAACCCAATCTGAATGGTCTGCGGTGGTGTAACAACGCAGAAAATGTTACAAGCATTGGTTCACTCGCTCAGTCTGCCCATCTGATTGGGGGTGATAAGCAGTTGAACGGCAGGGGCGGATCTGAAGAGTCTTACACAACTCTTCCCAAAAGATTAAGGTGAACTGGGGTCCCCAGTCACTAATGATTTTTGAGGAACCCCATGAAGCGCAAATAAATGGGCGACGAAGAGCCTGGCCATTTCAGTGGCAGTTATAGTTGTTCTGCAGGGAATAAAGTGGGAGAACTTTGTAAAGCGGTCCACCACCACCATGATTGCATCATACCCATCTGAAACGGGTAACTCCACAATGAAATCCACTGATAAGAAAGTCCAGGTCCCTTCAGCCTTATGGACTGGTACAGCAACCCTGCCAAAGGTTGCCGATTGGGTTTCATCTGATTGCAGATCAGGCACTCTTTGCAGTACCGCCCTACCTGAACGGGCAAGCCCTTCCAATTGTAAGTGCGTCATATCAACTCCAAGGTTTTTGCTTTCCCAGGATGACCAACGGTGATTCCATCATGATGGTCCTGGATGATCTCCAGGCGCAGTGGTCCAGCAGGAACCCATAAGCGTCCCTGAAACCACCATCTCATCCTTTACGTGATAACCCCTGGATAAGTCCTCCTTATTCAGAGCACTCTTAACGAGAACAACAGCATATTCGGCTAATAACAGCTGAGAAAGAACTACCTTCCTAAACATGCTATATTCTGCTGCATTTTCCAAAGGCATGAGCGCTGGCGTATGTACCGTGGACTTAGGAATTTGAGGCAGAATTATACTCGGGGGAATCATCAACTGAGTGTTGTGAATCTCTACCTCCTTTGGATTGGGAGCCAAAGCAGGGTTGCAGCTCAAAGCATCCGCCAAACCATTCTCCTTGCCCTTGGTGAACTCATAGGAAAATGTAAATAGGGCTAGGGTCTCATGCCAACGGGTCTGACGTGGTGTTAAAACATGTGGAGCACGGTAGTACAACAGGGCTCAGTGGTCAGTGCATACCCAGAATGGTTGGGAAGAGCCATGTAAGTGGTGACGCCAATAAATCAGCGCCTCAACCACTGCTAATAACTCCTTGTCATAAACGGCGTAGTTTAACTCATGCAGAGACATTTTCCTAGAAAAATATCCCACAGGATGCTCTGACCCATCTTCACCCACCTGTAACAGGGCAGCCGCAATGGCGAAGTTGGAAGCATCTGAGGACACAATGAACTCCTTTGCAGGATCAACATGGCGAAGGATGGATGTGGATAACAAGATGCACTTCACCGCTTGGAAAGCATTCTCCAAAATAGGGGACCACTGAAGCACCTTGGCCCTGCTAGCCTTATATAAGGGGGCTGCCACCTCGGAGAGACTGAGTGTGAACTTCTTGAGGAACGTACACGTCCCCAAAAAGCTCCTCAGTTCCTTGACAGAGGTGGGGGTAGGCCACTCACGAATAGCATTCTTCTTGTCTGGAGTTATCATATGGCCCTGGTCAAAAACGACGTTGCCCAGAAAAGTAACCTGGGACTTTAAGAATTCGCATTTACTAATATTGAGGGTAAGGCAAGCGGCCCTTAATCTCTCCACTACTTGTTGAAGGTGTACTGCATGTATCCTGATCGGGGGAAAACACCATAATGTCATCCATGTAGGCAACCGCTCATACCACCAACAAGTCTCCCAACGCTGCATCAATGCGGCGTTGAAAGATGGTAGGGGCATTCTTAAGCCAAAAGGGCATATATGGAACTGGAAAATTCCTTTTCTGGTACGGAATGTGGTTAACCATTCCCAGCCCTTCTTTATCCAGATTTGATTGAACGCATTAAGGCAGTCCAGCTTTGAGAAGACCTTCGCCTTCTCCACATAGCGCGCAATCTGGGAATCTAAAGGGATAGGATGGAGGTCAGGTACAGTCACATTGTTTAAATTTCCATAATCTACACATGGACCTAAAGTTCCATCAGCCTTCTCCACAAAGAGCAGTTGGTAGCAAACAGGGGAGGTACGCTGAAAGATGGCACCTTTGGCCAACTGCTACTTCACTTATACATCTAAAACCTCTTCCTCCCGGACAGTCAATGGGTATATGGGAGAAGAGATACGCACCAGATCCACAGTAAGTTTAAATCACAATAAAATACGAAATGTTCTGGTAGCGTACTAGCTGAAGCTGCATCAAAAAAAGATGCCAACTCCTCCAAACAGGAAGGTAAGGAAAGTCCCACAGTGGGCTTCAACAAAGGGGCAAGATATGGACTGGGAACCTTGGGCCAATGGGGTAATTTTCCTGGGGCATTATCCTCAGACAGAGGAACAATCAACTGGTGACCATTTGTTAATGACAAGGATAAAGTGTTTTCTTTTAAATTTGTTCTGACGTCAAACTTCCGCCACCACTCAACACCCAAAATGATGGGAAACAAGAGGTTTCTGATAGCTTGAAACTGATTAGACAATAGATAAGAACCTATATGGAAATCGACTGATTCCATGTGTTTAGTGTAGGGATACCTTGAGAAGCCCCACCTCTAACCATACCACCTGGTGAGTAACTCAACTCAAGGTAGTCAGCAAGATTTTGGTCAATAAAATTATTTGAGGCACCAGTATACACCAAAATAGTTGTGCTGAACTTTCCATAAGAGGATGTAAGAGTAGCAGACAACAAGAAGTATTTAGAATGGGATTTATTCAACGCAGAAAACGCCATCAACTCACCACCAAATTCTTCCTCTGGCTTGAACAAGCCATCAGGGTATGTTTTGGAATCATAGAAGGGGGAAGGATAGTGAGCCACTCTTACTACTGAGGCCACATATCCTACCACATCTTCCGCAGGTGCATATACATCTTTAAATTTGTGATTAAGTTCCTTCTCCACTTCCTGAGAACCCCTAATCATGGTAGGGGTCAAACGAGGGTTCTCAGGAGTAATCTGATAGACTGAAATGGAGCCCTCATCCAGACCATATGAGCAAATAAAAGGTTCGTTTTGGGATAATACACTGAAAGTGCCTTCACTCAAGTAATTGATTGAAGCCTTATTTTACCTGAAGTCAAAATTTCATAGCTGGAGTGGGACTTGAACCCTTGCTCTCCAACCAAGCGAATCAAACCATCTCCATTTAAAATGTAAATCGTTCGTTTCAAGGCCTGGGCCAAGATAAGAGGCTGGGTGTTTTGCACCCCATCAGTATCAACCTGAGCATGCTTGGCCTGCACCCAGCGTTGATCTAAGGTGTATTAGGTCAGGGAGAGCCTGAAGCTTCATCTTCTGGGACTCCTGTCGCTCAGCCTTATCTCTAGCATCAGTGCCTACTATTATGTCATTCAACCATGACACAAACTGATCTAAGTATACAATCATTGCAATTGATTATTTGACGAGATGGGTGGAGGCCAGGGCAATTAATGTCTTTGGAACGGTCACTACAGCCAAATTTATTATGTAGTGCGTTATACAGTAAAATGGCTGCCCTCAGTTAATCTAAAGGACAACAGAACCAATTTCACCTCACATATCTTGCCCAAGTTCAATGAATTGATGGCAATCCACGGAGTTTTGATTACAACCTACCATCGAGAATTCAATGGAATGGAGGAACGGGTCAACAGAACTATAGTGAGTATACTCCATAAGCTGGAGAAGTAAAAACCCTTGGAATGGAGTACCCTCCTACCTACAGCTGTGTTTGCATATAATATCAGCTATCACTCATGAACTGGCAAGAGTCCTTTTCAGCTGCTATGGTAGACATCCGGCCCTGAATGCCCTGCTTTACTAATGATTAGAGGGCATTAGCAGGGTGGAACCACAGCGGTACTTGCCAAATCTAACAGAAATTCTGATCAAGTTACAAACGGAACCCTATTCTACTAGTTTGGCTAAGAAGATACGTGATCAGGCGGCTGACCAGAAGAGACATAGCAGACTTCCGCTATTTGCAGTAGCAGCTCATGTCTTGTTCCATGACCAACACGGATTTGGGCAGAAAACAAGCTCTCTAACATCTGGGCTGGAATGTTTGAGATTATTGTGAAGGCTGGTATGGATGCCTACACCATTAAGGAACCCATGGGTGGTCAGATTATCAACCAAGTTCATGCAAAGTTCTTTCAAGCATATAAGCAATAGGAGCATATAATCCAGTCAAATGGGGTAATGTTGAGAAGTGGATATGATTGGATGATACGCTATAAATTCCTGTGGATCAGAAATTAGAGTCAAGATAAGTTTAGAGATTGAACCAAAAAGTTAAATAAATGTATAGTAAATTAATCAAATTAGCAATAGTTCAGCAAATTGAGGGAATTCTGCCAAGACCTCAAGATAGATGAAACACCTAAAAAGGGAACGGATAAAAGATTACCAAGCAGAGAATGCATTTAGCTTGGGAAGACCGAGATAAAGGTTGAGTGAAAGATTGAGAAAATAGGTCTTTTGGTAGGTTTTTGCAGTTAAGTATGTAAATAGTAGAATTTAAACAAAGTATTGATAGGGGAAATCACTCCATATATTATTTATCAGGTTTTTATTAGAGTCAGCAATCTCCATATTGTCCTATTCGGTTGCTCAGTGGCTAATACCCCATGTAAACCAACTCAGCGGAACTAAGACATTACGCTGAAAAGCTAAAAGCTGCACTTAATGCTTCCAAAACCAAAATCATTCTCCTTGGTCAGTTCCAAGCCAGTTGGTCAACAGCACACCGCTTTCTACATGCTTCAGCAGCTAGCTCATAGGTTCACTTGTCCCGCCCACCCTATATCGCCCCTCTTGTGCTCCCTTTCATGCAACAACCCACTGCTGGCCTGGTACGCCATTTGGGGATGTGACTGGAGGCAGGAGGGTACGTCTCCGGTGATGGAACGCCATATCCTGGACAATGTCACAAAATGCATTGCCTCCCTAAGAGCTCACCAAAATTCCCTCACTGGCAAAGTTATGCTTGCCAACTCTATGCTCCTATCTAAAGTTTGCTTTGTGACCCATGCTATCTCCTTTTCCTCATCTTTCTTCACCTTATTATATGACCTCCTGCAAGGGTAGCTTTGGTTAGGCAGCCCACCGCCAGTGCGCCTGGATATCTTATTTGGCCCACGCCATAGTGGAGTAATGGGCTTGCTCAACTTCAAGGCCCATGCTGCCAAGATACTTGGCACCTGGATCGCTGCAGTCACCAACCCCACACTCCAAGCCCAACACTGGTCAAGTGTGGCCCACTCCAACTCTTCCCAAGCACTGGGCCTCAGCAAACCTACCTTCCCCATCCTCTGAAAAATATCTTGCATCACATCCCTCTTCTGCGGGCCTGCATGGGACGTTGCCACACTTCAAACGAATTTTCCTCTCCATGCGGAGTGCTGAGTGGTGAAAAAGCATCAGTGGGAACACCGCCCTGAGGGGTCTCCCTACTCCCCACTTCACACAGAGAGTACAATGACAAGCCGTTCTGAACAGTGTGATACCAATGAGGTCCCCTACTATGGCCAGAGTGGAATATCTGGACATGTTGGACTATCACTACTCCCTAGAAACCCAGAAAGCCATCTGGAAGTACGCCTATCACTTTTTTCTGCAGCCGCATGTTTGTTCCCATATGTGGCGCTTCTTTAAATGGGTATATATGCTGCCAAGCAATCCAACGCGTCATAACCCTCATGTGTTGTGTGTGCCCAATATGAGACTTTGATATACTACCTGGAAGAGTGCCTTCCATCAAAAGCGATCTGGAGTGAGGTTCATCGTCTCTTTTGCCATGAGCAAACAAAGACCTTCAGCCTATCAAAGGGCATCTTTGGCTTGTCCTTGATTTCCCTATACAACCATCCCTCTGAACCTTAGTGGTAGCAATTGCAATGTGGACTACTTAAAAATTGTTTTGGATGCCATTTAAGGCTATACTCCCAACCTCCAGGAAGCTTTACACCAATTCCAGTCGAACCTAATGGACCACTTTCAAGCATGGTTGTTTGGTTACCTAACATCCCATCAACAGCAGTTGGTATCATCCTGGTTTTCCAGTTTAGTTCATCACTTCAGACCCTTTCCTTCATACTTGCTCTATGGTGGCACATGCCCTACTCACGATACCCCTTTTCCTTTATTTGGAGTTCCCGCTGGCAACAGGAGACAGCATTAGCTTCTCTGGGGTGTCTCTTGCATTAACTTAGCGCTTGTTCATTTCATATTGG
The DNA here is from genome assembly GCA_022478985.1 of Massospora cicadina. NCBI lineage: Eukaryota > Fungi > Entomophthoromycota > Entomophthoromycetes > Entomophthorales > Entomophthoraceae > Massospora > Massospora cicadina. Next base: position 28,096 of record JAKSZP010012270.1, read on the forward strand.
AAGTATTAATCTCATGTACAGCCTTCCCCAAAGAAATTTAAAGTTTAAAATTAAAAACTCTGTAAAACGGTCCACCACTACCAAGATTGCATTATAGCCATCAGACACAGGCAATTCCACAATAAAATTAACCAACTAAGAAGTCCAAGGCCCTTCAGCCTTTTGAACTGATACCAACGACCCCACTAATGGCTAGCGATTTGGTTTCATTTAGTTTCAGACCAGGCACTCTTTACAATACCTGCACACCTGCGCGGCTAACCCCTTTCAATAGTAAGTGCGGCGAATTAGCTCCAGAGTCTTCACCTTCCCAGGATGACCAATGGTGATTCCGTCATGATGGTCCCAGGTGATTTCCAGGCAAAGTGGACCAGCAGGACCCCATAGGCGCCCCTGAAACCACAAAATCTCATCCTTCACGTGATAACCCATAGTAATATCCTCCTGATTCAACATGCTCTTAACAAGGACATAGTATTAGCTGGCAAAGGCTGTGAAAGAACTGCCTTTCTGAACATAACATATTTTCTTTGCATTTTTTAGAGGAGCAAGCACTGGTACATGGACCGATGGAGAGGAGAGGTGAGACACAATCTTACTCAGTGAATCATTAAGTGGGTATTATAAACCTCTAACATTTTAGGATTGGTAGCAAGTGCAGGGTTGCAGCTCAAAGCATCCGACAAACCATTCTCCTTGCCCTGAATAAACTCATAGGAAAACACAAAATTGAACTAGGGTCTCATGCCAGCGAGTTTGCCGTGGGGTCAAGGCATAAGGTGCAGGTAGAACAGTAGGGCACAGTGAACTGTACATATGTGGAAGGGTTGGGTTGAGCCATGCAAATGATGACGACAATAAGTCAGCACCTCAACCACTATAGTAACTTTTTAATATATATGGCGTAGTTTAACTCTTGTAAAGGCATCTTTTTGGAAAAATATCCCACCGGATGCTCTATTTCATCTTCACCTAGTTACAATAAAGCAGCCGCTATGGCGAAGTCAGAGGCATTTGTAGACACAATGGACTTTTTTTGGGATCTATATGGTGAATGATGGACGTGGACAACATGATACACTTTACTGTTTGGAAACATCCTCCAAAATGGTGGACCATTGGAGCACTTTAGCTCCACTCGCCTTATACAGAGACACCGCCACCTCAAAAGATTGGGCGTGAATTTCTTAAGGAATACACGTCCCCAAAAAACTCTTTATTTTCTTGACTGAAGTTGGGGTGTCCCACTCACAAATCACCTTCTACTTGTCTGGAGTTATCGTGTATCCTTGGTAAACCAAGGTGTTGCCCAAAAAGGCGACCTGAGACTTGAAGAATTCACATTTGCTGATCTTAAGCTTATGATTGGACGTCTTTAATTCTCCACCACTTGCTAAAGGTGTTTTGCATGGGACTCATTATTAGGGGAAAACACAAGAATATTATCTAAGTAGGCAACCGCGCATATCCCCAGCAGGTCCTTAAAGCCGCATCAATACAACGCATTGAAAGATAGCAGGAGAATTATTAATCCCAAAGGGCATAACCCAAAAGTGGAAAAATCCTTTTATGGTGCAGAATACAGCTAGAAACTCCTGGCCCTATTGATCTGATCTGATTGAACAAGTTTAAGAATTCAGTTTAGAAAAGACTTACTACTTCTCCACATAGTGTGTAATCTGTGAGCTAAGAGAGACTGTCATGATTAAATGACATCATAGTGAGGACCAACCCCAAGAATAAGGCTGGGTTCAAGGAGGCTCAGAAGATGAAGCTTCAGGCAATCCCTGACCTCAGGCACACACTAGACCAACGCTGGGTACACGCTAAATATGCCCAGGTTGGTACTAGTGAGGTGCCTAACGCCAAGCCCCTTACATCAGCCCAGGTGGTAAAACGGAGAATTTACATAATGAACGCAGGTGGTTTAATTTGTTAGTCAAGGAATGAGGTTTTAACCCATTCCATTTACAAAATCACACGTTTGGGTCAAATCTAACTTCAATTGAATACATGAGTGAAGCCAATTTTAATGTATTCTACCAATCTGGATAGTAGTGTTTTCCTATTGGTGTCAGGGCTTGGGCCCACTTCAGAAAACCTGTATTTCCCTGACGTAGTTTAATTCTGTTTCCCATGACCAACATCCCTTATTGGTCGACTTTCCCAATAAACGTTTTCCCGTTTTTCCCATTTTTCTTATGTTATCTTTAGCAAACCTGTGCAAGGACCTCTTTGAGGAAGTCTTGCACTATGTTAACCTCCTTATTCTAAATTCAATTTAAATTTTCAACTCGTGCACCATTGGGTCGCCCAGGTTCCCTCCAACCTGGGACGTTTACCCCTTTCCACTTTGTGCAACGCGTCGTTTTTGGTTAGTTGTTTGCTATCATGATCGCACTTTTTCCCTTAAGTTATAATTGCTCCAGCACCCTCTGCTGTGTTGTGGTAACTTTGGTACTAACGGCTAGTTTCCATGAGTTGGCTCTGTCCACCAATCATTACCATGCTGGAAACAGGAGAGTTATAGACACTCTCCTTACATTAGTTGACCAAACACCTAAAATTGTGTACACAAACTTTTTCTGTGTGGGACTTTTCCAAAGTGTAAATGGTTGGTGCCAGCTGAGGGCCTTGGCTGTGGTCAGCCGCATCAAAGTTTTCTCTTTTTCCTGAACATTGGAGCAACTCAAAATTATTATAGTTGCCTCCAACTGGAAAGATCCCCACCCTTCATGCTTGTACCTGGTGGATATGGATATTTTGAGGTTCATAAGTTGTGATTCCCCAAATTTCCGCCAAAATTACCAATTTCAATCTTACTAAATGGGGTTTAATTTGACAGCGCGTTCAGACAATGCTGGCGGAATTTGCTCAGATGGCCCTGGGGGTGTTGGCCTTAGATAACGTTGGGAATTCCGTTGCTGATATGGGAATAGGTTCATTCACGTCTAAAAACGCATTTTATAATGAAAGCACTATGTATCTTCTGAACCATTCTTGATCTCTCATGGCTCAGAGAAGGAACCTATTCATGTGTATTAAATCACCCCAGAAAATCTTCTATTGACCTCTTCCATGATTCGCAGCACTCAGGAAGTTGAAAAGGAACTGCGCTTACATTATGAAAATGTTTATGCCCCTGCTGAAGATATGGTGGGATATGTGGCCTCAGTAGTAAGATTGGCCAATTATCAATCTTCATTATATGATGCAGAAACATACCAGGGGGACATGTTACTGGCAAAAGAAGAGTTTGGTGGTGATTTACTGGCGTTTTCAGCCTATAATAAAGACCATTCTGGGTTTTTTCTACTGACTGCTATCCTTCCCTCCCCTTTAGGGAGATTCAGCACCACTATTCTGGTGGATACTGGTGCCATGGAAAACTTTATGGACCTGAGCCTAGCCGAATACCTTGGGCTGCATTACTTGCCTGGTGGTATGCTTAGGGGGAGGGGCGTCCCAAGGTATTCCCACTCTTAAGGTCATTGGGACAGTGGACTATAGGTTGGCAAATACAACTTGTCCAATCACTTCTAAGCTATCAAAAACCTCTGTACCCTATCACTTTGGGTGTGGAGTGATGGCGGAAGTTTGACGTCAGTACCAACTCTAAAGAGAATAACCTATCCCTAACAGTAAAGAATGATCGCAGACTTGTTGTTCCTTTGTCTGAGGCTGACGCTCAGGGCGACTTGCCCCACTGTCCACACCTTCACTTACTTAGCCTTGCCTCTTTGCTGAAGCCCACTGTGGTGGTTTCCCTACCTTCTTGTTTGGAGGGTTTAAAATCTTCCTTTGATGAAGCTTCAGCTGATGCACTACCTGATCATTCCGAGTATGACTGTGACTTCAAACTCACTGTGAATATGGTGCAGATCTCTTCCCCCATTTAACCATTGACTGTCCATGAGGAAGAGGCGTTGGATGTGTGGGTGAAGGAACAGTTAGCTAAAGGTGCGATTTTCAGCGTACCTCCCCTGTATGCTCTCCACTTCTCTTTGTTGAGAAGTCTGATGGTACTCTGCGCCCATGTGTGGACTATGGGAACCTTAACAACGTCACTGTACCAGATCTAAACCTCATCCCTTTAGACTCTCAGATTGCGCTCTATGTGGAGAAGGCTAGGGTCTTTTCCAAGCTTTATTGCCTCAATGCGTTTAATCAGATTCAGATTAAAAAGAGACAAGAGTGGTTAACCGCCTTCCATACCAGAAAAGGGATTTTCCAGTTTTGGGTCATGCCCTTTGGGCTTAAGAATGCCCCTGCTATCTTTCAACGCCGCATTGATGCAACGTTGAGGACTTGTTAGGGGTATGCGCGGTTGCCTACATGGATGATATCATGGTGTTTTCCCCGATCAGGATTCCCATGCAGTACACCTTTGGCAAGCGGTGGAGAGCTTAAAGGCAGCTAGACTTACGTGAAGATTAACAAGTGTGAAGTATTCAAGTCCCAGGTCACTTTTCTGGGCAACGTCGTGTTTGACTAAGGACACATGAAACTTTAATCAAGGAGAAGGATATTTGTGAGTGGCCTACCCCTACTTCAGTAAAAGAATTGAGGAGTTTTTGGGGACGTGTACGTTCCTCAAGAAGTTCACGCCAAACCTTTCTGAGGTGGCAGCGCCCTTGTACAGGCTAGTGGTGAAAAGTGCTTCAGTGGTCCCCCGTTTTGGAGGATGCTTTCCAATATGTGAAGTGCAACCTATTGTCTACGTCCATCCTTCACCATGTCGACTCTTCCAAAGAATTCATTGTGTCTACTGATGCCTCCAACTTCGTCATAGTGGCTGCCTTGTTACAAGTAGGCGAAGATGGGATAGAGCATCTGGTGGGATATTTTTCCAGGAAAATGTCTCTGCCAGAGTTGAATTACGCCGTTTAAAACAAAGAGTTACTAGCAAAGGTGGAGACGCTGACATATTGGCATCACCACTTGCATGACTCTACCCAAATGTTCTCATATGTACAGATCACCATGCCTTGCTGTACTACCACGCCCCTCATGTCCTAAACCCACAGAAGATTCGTTGGCATGAGACCCTTACCCAGTTTTCCTTTTCTTACAAATCTACCAAGGGCAAGGATAATGGTTTAGTGGATGCTTTAAGCCGTACCCTGTTTTAGCTCCTGATCCAAAAGAGCTAGAAGTCCACAACACACAGATGATGATTCCTCCAAATAAAATTATGTCTCAACTTCCCTCTCCACCAGCTAACGGGCCAGCGCTTGCACCTCTGGATAATGCGGAGGAATATGGTATGTTTAGAAAGGTTGTCCTTTCTCAGCCGCTGTCATTCAAATATACTATGGTACTTGCTAAGAGCGCTTTAAATCAAGAGGACTTATCCAGGGGTTATCATATAAAGGATGAGATGGTGTGGTTTCTGGGGCTCCTTTGGGTACCTGCTGGACCACTGCGCCTGGAAATCATCAGAACCATCATGATGGAATCACCACTGGTCATCCTGGGAAAGCAAAGACCTTGGAGTAGATACGTCGCATTTACAATTTTAAGGGCTTGCATTCTCAGGTGGGGCGGTATTGTAAGGAGTGTTTGATCTGCAAACAATTGAAGCTAAATTGTCAACATTTGGCGGGGTTGTTGGTACCAGTCCAGAAAGCTGAAGGGCCCTGGACTTCTCTATCAGTTTATTCATTGTGGTGCTACCTGTCTCTGATGGTTACAATGTCATCATGATGGTGGTGGACCGTTTTATGAAGTTCTCCCATTTCATTCCTTTCAGAACTACAATAACCGCGTCTGAGATGGCTAGGCTCTTCGTCACGCATGTGTTTGCGCTCCATGGGGTTCCTCAAGAGATTATCAGTGACCAGGGACCCCAATTTACCTCCATTTTTGGGAAGAGTTGTGTAAGACTCTTCAGATTCGCCCTTGCCGTTCAACTGCCTATCAACCCCAATCAGATGGGCAGAACGAGCGAGTGAACCAGTGCTTGGAACATTTTTTGCGGTGTTACACCGCCGCAGATCATTCATATTGGGCTTCTCACCTCCCTATGGCCAAATTTAGTTACAACAACACTATGCATTCTTCTATCGGGTATTCCTTTTTTTGCCAAACATGACTTTAACCACACCTTTAACATGGAGCCCAGCTGTTGTTCTAAAATTGAAGCGGTGGTTGACTTTGCCAAGATTATCAAGAAGGTCCACCAAGGGTTTTTTTTACAAATTTGGAGGCGGAAATGCAAGTGTATAAGAAGAATGCTGATGGTAAATGTCGAGTTGGCCCTGCATATAAGGAAGGGGTCTTGTGATGCTTGATGCTCATAACATCCCTATCAAGCAGCCATGTAAGAAGCTGGGACCAAAGAGGATTGGACCCTACCGCATTGTTAGAAAGGTGGGTCATGCATCCTACCATCTAGATCTTCCCTCTTCATTTTGGATCTTCTTTGTCTTCCATGAAAGAAAATTGACGTTGTTTGAGGACCCCCAACTGGAGACTCCTGAGGCCTATCTTGTGGATGGGGCGCCAGAGTGGGAAGTGGAAGAAATAGTTGCCTCCCGCCGTGTTAAAAGAAGGCTTGAGACCTGGTATCCTGGAAGGGTTTTGACGCTGCAGAGAACAGTTGGGTACCAGTATGTGACTGTGTGCAAGCACAAGACCTGGTTAAAGTTTTCCACGAGCGTTTCTCCCAGGCTGATGGATCTCAACCCAAACCAACCGTTGCCTCCATGAAGTTGGCTCCAGACCACAAGAACTTTTACTTTGATCAAGCTCAGGGAGGGGGTTGAGCCCCATCGGGAGGAGAGGATAATGTCATGGTTAAATGATATCTTAGTGTGGACCAACCCCAAGGATAAAGCTGGGCTCCAGGAGGCTCATAAGGTGAAGCTTAGGTCCTTCCCTGACCTCAGGCACACACTAAACTAACGCTGGGTACAAGATAAATATGCTTAGGTTGGTACTAGTGAGGTGCCTAACGCCAAGCCCCTTACATCAGCCCAGGTGCTAAAACGGAGAATTTACATAATGAACGCAGGTGGTTTAAATTTGTTAGTCAAGAATGAGGTTTTGAAACCCATTCCATTTATGAAATCACAAGTTTGGGTCAAATCCAACTTCAATTGATTACATGATTGAAGTCAGTTTTGGCGTATTCTACCAATCTGGATGGTAGTGTTTGCCTATTGGTGGGTCAGGGCTTGGGCCCACTTCAGCAAACCTGTATTTCCCTGACGTAGTTTAATTCTGTTTCCCATGACCAACATCCCTTATTGGTCGACTTTCCCAATAAAAGTTTTCCCGTTTTTCCCATTTTTTTATGTTATCTTTAGCAAACCTGTGTAAGGACCTCTTTTAGGGGAGGTCTCGCACTATGTTGACCTCCTTATTCTAAATTCAATTAAATTTTCAAACTCGTGCACCATTGGGTCACCCAGGTTCCCTCCAACCTGGGACGTTTACTTTTCCACTCTGTGCACCGCGTCATTTTTGGTTAGTTGTTTGCTATCATGATTACACCTTTTCCCTTAAGTTATTATCGCTCCAGCACCCTATGCTGGGCTCTAGTAACTTTGGTACTAACGGTTAGTTTACATGCATTGGCTCTATCCACCAAGCATTACCACGCTGGAAACAGGAGAGTTACATACACTCTCCTTACAGGGACGGGATCTAAATCTGGTACAATGACATTGTTTAGGTCCCCATAATCTATGCATTGGTGTAAAGTGCCATCAGCTTTCTCCACAAAAGAGAAGTGGGGACTATACTGAGGAGGTACGCTGGAAAATCGCGCCTCTAGCTAAATGCTCCTTAACCTACACATTTAATGCCGCTTCCTCCCATACAGTCAAAACGTATATTGGGGGAGATATATGCACCAATCAAAAGTGAGCTTAAACTCATAATTAAACTTCGAATGATATGGTAATACATTGGTTAAAGCTGCATTAAACAAAGACTCAGAACCTGCTAAACAGGAAGGTAAGGTACCTCCAGTGAGAGCTTTAGCAACAGAGAAAGACTAAGTGTGTGGACTTTTAGGCCATTGGGGAAGATTGCCCTAAGAGTTCGCTATAGAAAAAGGGACAACTAATATTTGACCATTCTTCAAAGTTAGCGACAAGGTATTTTCTTTCAAATTAATATAGATATAAACTTTTTGCTACCACTCCACTCCCAAAATAATGGGATACAGGAGGTTTTTTGATAGCATGGAAGCGGTCAGCCAAATGGTATTAGCCAACTTGATAATCCACTAACCCCAGAAATTCAGCGTGGGAATACCTTGGGAAGCCCATCCTAACCATACCACCTGGCAAGTAACTCAGCTCAAGGTATTAAGCTAGGTCATGGTCAATAAAATCCTTGGAGGCTCCTGCTTATCCAAAATAGTTGTACTGATTTCTTTAAAGAGGATGAAAGGGTGGCATTCAATTGATATATCCATAATGGTTTTTATTTTAATCAGACAACTCCAACACATCTTTATAAAAATCTTCATTAGGCATAAGAATGCCTCCAGGGTATGTTTCTGCATCATAGAATGAAGATTAATAATTGGCCACTCTTTCTACTGAGGTCACATATCCCACCATATCTTCAGTAATTGCATAAACATTTTTATATTGAAGAAGTATCTTCTTTTTCACCGCTGTGATCTGCGGATCATGGTAGGGGTCAAGCGCGAGTTCTCAGGGGTGAATTGGTATACTGAAATGTGTTGCATATCAAAGACACAAGAGAAATATGCTCATTTTTGTATAAAGGTGTCAGAAAATTACTGGTCTGACATTGGTATGGTCTTAAGTTTATAATATGGATGAAATTAGCCAAAAGATCCTGGCCATTTCAAGGTGAGACCCTTATAATCGTGAAAAAATAATTTATTATCAATTCTTAGCCAAATAGCACCATATTAAGTAGTCAGATTGCTCTGACCAAGCAGCGGAATTAAGGGATGCCATCTGAGGTTCCCTTCATTACATAAGAATTAGTTAAAATTACATGCGTGGGGACCACCCCCTTTTATAGCCTCATAGGGGGCCCCACAAGTGTAAAAATCTTCCCCCAGCGATGATTGGTTACAGTGTATCAAATCTTTACCTAGCAGACTGGTCCTACCTACTATTGACACTTCCATAACCATTCCACTGAAGAAAAGCAAGTTTCAAGAGATCCAATAGGTCAATGCTCATATTTTTAAATTGGATGTTTTAGCTTATACTGAATCCTTCGGTCATCTTACATTGAACCTATAATTGTTTAAATACCAAGAAGCCACAGATTAACAGGGTTCTTCCCCCATTGCCAATACAAGTAAAAAACTTTACAAAACACTACATTTTTCCTATTTAGAAAGTTTTCTAGTTTTTTATTAGTGAAATTGAAAACCCCCTAATAATAAATATCCTGCAGTTGAGAAACTTGTTTCTCCTGGCAAAAATATGTGGTAATTCAGGTGTAAAATGCACCATTGAGCAACCAAAATACCTGAATTTCCACAAGTAGTGCTCACTACAAGGGGCCATGTACACCACCAATTTCCTATAAAAAAAATGTCAATGGTACCTGAACCTAGATTAGCAGCTATTGAACTACATCTAGCCAGTGCTTTGTATCACCTAAAAAAAGCTTAATCAGCACTCTTCCCAAGGCCCTTATTGGGCTTCCTCTACCATCTATAAACCCTCTTCGAGATAAGTTTACCCCTGGTAAGGGTGATATTGCCTCTTACTTGTTTGTGTATGATTCGTTATGGATGGAGCAACACACCAGCAGAAAATCCGGTATATACTCCCTGATTGAGTCGCGTGGTTCAAGAGGTAATGGTTCTCATCATGACCACCCTTAACACCTGGACGAAGAATAAACAAGCGCTTCTTGAAGAATTTTGTTCCAAGCAGAGTTTGCAACGGCAAAAACAGGCCTTTATGTGCCTTAGTCTGTAATAGAAAAAGTTGATACCCTCATTTGTTGAGCGATTTTATAATAAAGCTCAACCTCTGTTGTGAAAACATGTTACCTCAAGATGATGCCATAGCTGATATTTTGTCTGGTTAAACGCATCATCCCTCTTTGGCGCTGCATATCACTTCAGCTAAGCGCACCTTCAAAAATGTTGGGGATATCAAAGAGGCTCTGCTAGTGGTGGCTGATACTTATGAACTTGACCCTAAGTAATGATCTCTGAGGCAAGCATTTACTCCAACTAAACTAGCTTCTACTAACTTGTCTCCCTCTGTTAACTTTCTTCTGCAGAGTTACCTTCACAAACTGCTTCTCTTTCCCATAAAGATAGTCAAATGATTATGTCCATGATGGGGCAATGCTACCCTTCATCTTCAGCTCAAAAAATCCAGTTAGTAAAAGCAGTAACCCCTTTTCCTTGCCCATATTTTTCTTCAGAGCGGCCTTCATAAGAGTTCCACATCCTGTTCCTAAGCCTAAACCCCTTTCTTGGGTACCAATCGTCCCTACTAACCATGGCTTAAATGATAAGGTCATAAAAGCTAAACTGCCTAAAAAACAATAGCACACAGCCAAATATCAATCCAAAGCTGGCGTAGTTAAAGCATCCAACTAATCATTGCTATCTCCCTCGATCTCTCATTTGGATAACTCTAGTATGAAACCTGTATCCATGAGGCAGCACAAAACCTTAATTTTTAAGGTCAAAAATCAAGATATGACAATTTCACTCCTCCACCAAAAGTTAATAAGATGGAGGAGAAACTCCATATGGGCAAACTTACATGCATTGATAATCCCTATGATGACAAATCTGAAAGGGGTGGCGAATATATGGGTCATTATGTTTTAGGAGCCCCAGGTGAAGTAGAGGTACCTGACTTATTGAACCCAGAGAGAGTGTTTTGGACTAAGATCCCCTGTCAAACTTATCTCTTACAAGTGTTTAAGGGACTTGATTATTGACACTGCCAGTGACGCTGACCAGCTCATATTCACATTTATCCAATCTACCCAGTGTGTTCATAGCCTTCAGGCAATCAAAAAACCCTGAAGATGCCAAACGACTTGCCTCTACTTTCCGTCTAAAGGAGGTCCTGGCTCTTTCCTCCAACTTGAATGAAACTTTAATTAAAGTGGAGGTCGTTTTTAATGGAGTGAAAGTTAGGGCTATCCTTGACACTGGGTCCCCAGTGAACATTGTGTCAACTAAAAATCATAAAGAGAATTAAGCTGGCCCCTGACCTCGACTACACCCAAGAGTTTGGGACTGCAGGGCCAAACAACACTCGCGCCATTGGAGCCTATTCTTCTCTGCCCATTCGTTTTAGTAAGCTCCTCTTGTCAGCCCCAGCGGTTGCCTTAGCCAACCATACCTATGATCTACTCATTGTTGCCCAGTTTATGCTTGAATTTGAAGTGTTATAAACTTGAAGCATGGCTATCTTTCCCTGCTTAACTACATGATTCCTCTAATTTTGACCAATGAAGAGCTTAATAAAAAAGAATATGTTTTCACCGGTGAGTATCCTTTTATAGCTTTATCATTAAACTATACAACGGAAGGGTGGAATATAAAGGAACTGCTCAAATCAGTGATTGACCTAGAGGGTATCCATTTCTATGCATTCAAAGAAATAATGATTAACCTCTTGCGCTATATACTAATTATCAGAAGCGTGTGACCATCTCACCTGAAGCAACTCCAGTTGAGTTTTTAATTTGAATAATTTCATACAAAAGTTTTGAGCAGATCACATGTACAAAACGTATATTGTTGCTCTAGTTAAATATATAATAAAAGATTGGCTTTTTTAACCAGAAAGACTGTACAGGCTTTTTAACTTGAGTCATCAAAATGCATAAAGCAAAATATGCTTTTTAAAAAATTACACAAGTGTCTCTCCATTTGTTTTCAATTTTTTTACTTTTTATGAGTTTTATCACCCATAACCTGCTTTTCATAACAGTTGGTTTCTGTTACTAAAATTCCCCAGAAATCTTCCTTCAATATAGCATTAGAATCTGTACCAGTGTAGAAATTTGTCCTATATACTCAAGTGTTGATTTCTCTATACCAGAAATCCAAAAATGCCATACTTTATTATTGTTTGTTTCATCTTTCCATACCCACTCACAAATAAGTTCATCTTCCACGTGTTAAATCACATCACTATCTTCATTTTATTCTTCATCTAACATTATAGTTTTTTTCAAAATGTAAAAACAATTTTGCTATAGTCACTATCAGTCTCCTCATCCTCAATTATCATCGATTGCTTTCTTTTTGAAAGTGGTCAAATGATATCACTACCTTTACTCTCACTTTCCATTTTAGGGACCTTAATGCAAAATAATGCCAGTAGACGTAACATCAAATTTACTATTATTAGACGGGCTATGTTGTAACCTAGTGCTTACTATAAAACTAGTGAAGTTTATTTTTAAAGAATGCAGTTCTGTGTACCTGAACTTCTTGTGTACTTGAACGGTTCTGTTTAAGCAAAGTAGTACAGCAGATCAGCAAAGTTAGTAGATGTGCATAGCTCAACATTCGCAGTTTATAAGCTAATTACCAGTGATGTGTATAACACGTCATTATAGCGCAAGAGGTTAAGGATGGTGAACAAAGGGTAGTTGACTCTAAGATTACCCTGCAATTCCCCAAAACTGCTTATTGCATTAAACCAGCGCTGAGGGTGTTAGTCCTTAGAGCCCAGATTATTGCCAGGCGTATTGGACCCAGACTATCAACGACCCATTAATCTAACCCTCGTGAATCTTACTTCAAAGGATTTGGTCATAAAGAAAATCACCAGGTGATCAAAAGAGGCCTTCTGAAACCCGTTGAGGACATCAAGCAACTCCACTTCATTGGGCCTATGGCAGATATGGGCTTACCCACCACCTAGTAAATATGTACTTTGCCTACCATCCATATCTCTGATAATCTAACCCTGAAGAGCTTAATATAGCTCATAGTTTACTGTAGTCCTATAGCGATACCTTATCCAAATATGATAAGAACTACAGACATATGAAAGGTTGTACGCATACCATTAATGTTGGAGATGCTCGTACCATCCAATCTAAACCCTACCATAAATCAAAAGTTGAGGAGTTACAGATGCAGACAGAGCTAAATTCAGTTGTTGGACGCTCAGTTGCTGGTGCCGTCCTAAAGCTATTAATCATTCCCTCTTCTACTTATAAAGAATAAAAATGAAGGACATAGGGCAGTTATGGACTACCATAAACTGAACAACCTCACAAAGAAGGGCAGTTACCCTATCCACCATATTGTTGATGCCCTGGCCCAAACTCTTTGGGTCCAAGTTCTTTTCTGCCATGGACTTGGCTAGTGGGTATTGTCAGATGGACCTTTCCCCACAGGATCAGGAGAAGTGCGCCCTTATTTGTAGTGAGGGTTTGTTCCAACCCACTTGTAACCCAGGGGTTATGCAACGCACCTGCCACTTTTCAGTGGGCGATAATCATATTCTTCAGTATCTAAGCTCAGCTATGTGATTGTCTTTCATAATGACATTACAGTATTCTTCAAAATCTTCAACGAGCACCTCACGCATCTAAAGGAGGTGTTTTAACACTTGCGGGCATCCAACATAAAGCTGAAGCCCTCTAAATGTACTTTCTTTTATAAGAAGATGGATTTCCTCAGGCACGCTATCTCTCAATATGGGATAAATCCCCTCCAAGTCATGGTGGAAACAATATCTAAAATGCCTGCACCCATTACCCTTCACGACATACAGGTTTTTTGGGCATGATGGGGAACTATCATCAATTTATCCCCAAATTCGCCCAGCTTATTGAGCCCTCATCCGCCTCTTGGGTAAAAACACTCCTTTCCTTAGGTTGCCGAACAAAAAGTCACATTTGATACCTTGAAGTAGATATTGCACCAAAGGCCAATCCTCTGCCACCCTGACTATGACAAGCCCTTTATCCTGTTTAAAAATGTTTCAGATTACACCGTCGGAGCTATCCTGGCTCAATTGAATGAGAATGGAGTCAAACATCTCATTTCATACTTCAGCAAGATTCTCCTAAAGACTTAATGAAACTAAAGCGTCACTAAGAAGGAGTGCCTTGCAGTCCTGCCTTTTGTGAAGCATTACCATTCCAATTTTATATGGGACTTCCATAAAAGTGAACAGACCATGCATCCTTAAAATGGTTGAACTAATGAAGGACACCACTGGACGACGTTAGGCTCTCTAGTCTTTGAAACTCCAGAATTATGACATGGTAATTGTGCACCAGGTGGGAACATGCCATATGAATGTTGACGGGTTAACACGGCTGCATGTCCTTAACTTAGACAATAGTGAAGCTGAAAGGTTACATAACCTTTTAATAATACCAGATGCGTGGGGTGATGAGGATAAACATGTACAGTAAATGCTTGCACGGCACTCCAGCAACACAAAGGTGGAAAGAGGGAGTTGTATAAAAAATTTAGGGTGAATTAGTTGACTTATCTCCGATCATCAGAACGAGTACCCATGATTTTTGAGTCCCATACCATTCTAGGGCATAACGGAGAAAAAGACCTATGAGTGGACAAAAGAGCGATACTACTGGGAGAGCATCATGGAGACCATAACTGATATCCTGGATGCCTGTCTTATCTGTAAGAAGCAATCTAGCTACAAGTATTGGTATCAATACTAACTCACTACGCCTCAAATACACTTTCACACCATAAGTCTAGATGTGGTAGGCCCTCTACCCCAGACTACTGGAGGAAATCGGTACACCTTAGTAGGCATAAACCACTTTACCAAGTGGGTTGAGGCTGTAGCTCTTACTGCTCATATGGCCAAAGCCACGGCCACTTTCCTTCGTCAAAATATATTCACCTGATATGGCTGTCCCCAGGTCCTACTTTGTGACATTAGAAAAAATTTACCTCCAGAGTGGCGAAGATCCAAGCCACCTCCATGAGAACAACAGCTTTTCTTGGCCTCTATAACCCCTCAACAAATGATAATATGGAAAGAGTCGATGGTACCCTGGTCTCTTTTCTTAAAAAAATGGCCAATTCAGACCCTCTTCACTGGGACCTTTACTTACCCTGTGCCATCATGGCCTACCATATCATCCATCATCAGATCCTAAAAATGTTGCCTTTCCACATGTTGTATGTTCAAGAACCAGGGGTGCCTGAATTGTTAGCTAAAGATATTTTCTCTGATAGAACTAATTATGAGCAAGCTATGTTTAAGTTGGCCAAGAACATCATCAAGTTGCAATCAGATGCGATGACCAACTTGCCAAATTTGTCACAAAAGAGGGTCAAGTCACTAATGAGCACCTTCCCCCTCTACCTAGCTTTAAGTGTTAGATTTAGTGCTATACTACCATAATTGTATCATTTCCAGAAATGAGAAGTTCAGTTCTATCTGGGAAGGCCCTTTTGTCATCACTTATAAGTGAGGGAATGAGTACTCTATCAAATCCCTGGCTACCAGAGTTACCATTTACCATGTCCGTGGCCAATTCTTGCACCCTTACTATTCCCCTAACACTCTTGAAGGAAGTAAAATCGGACAATTATAAATCCAATATTGTAGTAAGAGTTCTTCAGTTAATAATGCAGATGAAGTCAGCCAAAAGACCCTGGCCAATTCTTGGTGGAAACCTTTGAATTGGGGCAATATATCTATAATAATTTTTGGCCATATATATGAGATTTAATAGTTGGATTGCTCCAACTAAGCAGCAGATTCAAGGGAGGCCATTTGAGGTTCCCCCTTATTCCATAAAAATTTAGTTAAACCAAAAACGTAAAAGTCTCCTTTTTAAGTTCTTTGGAGGGATTCCCCAAAGGTGTAAAAATCTTCCCCAACGGTGATTGATTCCAGAATATCAAATACTTAACTACTGGACTGGTCCTACCTACTATTGACCCTTCCACAACCATTTTATTTAAGAAAAGCAAGTTGTAAGAGATTTATTAAGCCAAATCTCATATTTCCTAATTTGGGTGATTGTAGCTTACACCAAATTCTTTGGCCATCATACTTTGAACCTCAAATTGTTTAAATATTAAGAAGCGACAGATTAAAGGGTTCTTTCCCTCCATCTCCAAGATTAATAATAAACTCCATAAAACACTTCTTTTTCCCTATTTAAAAAGTTTTAGTTCTACAAGTTAAATCGAAAATTCCTTGATAATAAGTATCTCGCAGTTGAGAAACCTATCTATTCTGCCAATAAATGTGGTAATTTAGGTGTAAAACGCACCAGACAGCAACAAAAAGTCCTGAATCCCCAAAAAAGAATAGCGTTATAAAGCGCGCTTTGGGCCATGTTAGCCCCACACTCAATTTAGTGGCGAGTTGCTTTATTATCCAAGGTCATTAATACCAGGGTAATGTCAATGATCCTTCCTGTAATGTCCAAACGTGGTGCCAAAAATCTTTTTAATTAAAATAATTTGTTAATTTTGGTGGAAATTCAGGAATTCACAACAATCTGATCATGAAGCATATGAATCCACCAGGTATGAGCAAGAAGGGTGGGCAATTCCCACTTGAAGGTGGTAATAATAAAGCTGAGATGCACCACCCATCAGCAAAATGATTAAAACGGTTTTGAGCCCCATCAAGGCCATGACAAATGGCTGGCTAACCCAATTCACACTCAGTAAAGCCCCACACAGATAATTCTAGTTCACATAAAATAAATTGGTTGGTCAACTAATGTAAAGAAGTGACTGTAAATTTACAGCCCCTGAGAGGTGGTGCGGGATGCACAGCCACACCGCCAGGGAACTAGTCATTAGCAAGCTGGTAATCAGGGCACCGCTGAGGATACTAGAACAAAAGGGACTTGGGAAAGGGTGTACAACGCGGTATACAGTAGAATATAGCAGATAAATAACAATTTTTTGTTGGATACCAAAGGGGAGTCCTTATTCAAGTGGAGAGCTGTGCATGAGTGTTTATTGCTTTGATCTTGAGGTGGCCAGGGTGGCCCATTGGTGCACCAGATATAGTAGATAATTTGGTTAAAATAAACTGACCAACTCTTATAGAAACCTCCTCAAGGAGGTCCATGCACAGGTTTTTACAAGGAACCATATTAAAAAATGCAAAGCTAACGGTGGATTTAATCTAGTAAGTCGACCAATGAGGATGATTGATCTCATAGAAACATACTTAAGTAATGAGGGTGAGTCATTAATTGGTGGAAGTGATGCTAAGTCTAAGTGCACCAATAGGCGCACGCTACCATCAGCCAGAGTCATATAACTCGAAATTGACCAAACTTGAGTTATAAATTATAACCGGACTTAACCCAAACTGGTAATATTAAAAATAAGATGTGTTTTGAACCCCTGTTCCTTGAGCAACCATAATGAACCACCAGGATTGAGAACGTAGCTAGTGCATTTTAACGCCCTGGCTGTAACGCCAGGACAATCATCACGCACATTACCAGGACCAACCTGGGCATATTTTTTCTGTACCCAGCGTTGGTCAAGGAGTGTTCAAGGTCAAGGAGGCCGCTAATTTAACCTTTTTGGACTCCTGAAGTGCAGTTTTGCACTTGCAATCAGTTCCCTCAATTATGTCATGGATCCAGAACAGCAAATGAGACATCCAGGTTGTAGGGATAATTGTCTAATATAGGTTGCTCATAATAAACTTTAGTAAAAAATGTGAGCCGCTATTTCACCTGTTGAAGGATGAAGACCAATTTGAATGGACGACAAACTTTTAGCTTACTTTTGACCAATTTTACACCTGTCTTACTCCAGCTTCATTACTCAAATCCAAATTAGAATAACTTGTTCATAACTTAAACAGACACATCTCTTACCACTGTAGGGGTCATGTTGTCTCAGCTCAACAACAAAGGATTAAAACATCATGCACAGTACTGCAGCTGGATGTTAAATTTTCACAAAGGAACTAATATTTTTCTAAAAGGAATGTTTAGCAGTATTTACATATTCAAGCAGTTTGGGTCTACATTCATAAAATGCACTTCAAGGAGGTAACCAACGTCCTCAATTAGATGGATACAGAACCTCAAGGAGCTTGAGGGACATTTAACTCACAGGGATTCTGAAGTTGAATGTATAGGACTTTGAGATTCAGTACTGGCTTGTTGTGAAACATCAGAACACTGACAGACTGTCTCAGCTACCTACCATTGCATTGACCAATAATAGGGCAGATAAGCTTTATGACAAAATGCTGAGCAAGGAATATAATAACAAACCAGAATGAGTACAGCGAACTATAGCTGAATAATGAAAAACACCACTGTCAATAATGAAAAACTCTTCAAATTGATTAAGGAAAGCAGATACATTATACTTTGACCAGCTAAAAGTACAGTCTGTTAATCAGAGGTCACATAGCCACAGGCCATGGAGGATTATGCGTATGTATGAACACATGAAATAACATTGTTAATGAGAATTAAACTTTGATATCCACAAAGCGTTTAGCTGTTGCAGGGAGTTCCAAGTAGGAGCACCACATCAGAAAAGTCCTTCACATCAACTGGACAAGACTAAATTCACTTTTACCATCGTTTTAATTGAAGTTGTAAAAATGTTACTCACCAGTAGAGACCATTTTAAGTATACTGTGGTGACCATTGACCACCTTATGAGATGGTTCAAAGATAAATTTATTAGATGCCTGGGAACTTTAATTACTGCCAAATTTATTTAGGAAAACATCATTTAAAATTGGTACCCTCAATTACTTCTGACTGACAATTTAACTGACTTCACTTATTAGGCATTTTCCAAACTTAACAACTTGATAGGATCCATGGGGCCCTGTTGAAACTTTAACACCACAAATTAATTGTACAGAGGAACGGTTCAACAGTACTTTAGTTGGCAATCTTCAGAAATTGGTGTTAGGAAGACCATCTAGTGGGAACTTTCTCCTGTCTTCAGCCATCTTTGCATAAAATATTGCGTTCCACTCGTCCATGGGAAGATAAACGTTTCAACCCCTGATTGGGCAACAACCTGCACTACCTCTGATCATATACTATAATATTCACAGGGAAGGAATG
Organism: Massospora cicadina; assembly: GCA_022478985.1. Lineage (NCBI taxonomy): Eukaryota > Fungi > Entomophthoromycota > Entomophthoromycetes > Entomophthorales > Entomophthoraceae > Massospora > Massospora cicadina. Next base: position 47,116 of record JAKSZP010012270.1, read on the forward strand.
AACTATAGTCGATACTTAGAGAGCCTTGATCAAACGTTGTTATGGCTTTAAACCAAGGCTTACTCTAAAATAATGGTCAGGAAGTTGAGATATATAGAGTGTAACTATATAATTGCCATCCTTTTCTCTGTCTCAGAGCAGGGAGTGAGTGCTCTACTATGTTAACTATGGCTTTAGCAGGACGTAAGCTCAAACACATCTGGAAGGGGCTGTTCAAGATCATAGAGAAAGCTTTTACTGTTAAGTATACAATCAGAGACCCCGTTAAAGGACATAACATCAACAGAGTAATACCATAATCTTAAAGCATTTCCAGCAAGGCGCTAAGACGCCAGCACCTCCAACTTTAATTTTACCGTTGGCAGTAGGAAACTTGTTGATCCCCTAGTTTGGTCAAGTGAAGAGAGTGTTGAGATCTAGGTTTGACCAAAAATAAAATAATGACCTCAGCCATAACACCCAAATGATTTATAGACCTTGTCAGGAATCACCCTTTTCATGGTGAATCTCTTACTAGGTAACTTGACTTGCTAATATTTGATTATTAACAAATGCTAAATTATGCTCCACATTAACTTGGGATGAGCCCATTTAAAAGTGTCAGATCATCCCCAATAAAATTCCACAATATTTTTAGCCATTCAACAGTTGGCAACGAACATGATAAGGATATGAGTCTAAGGATTACTAGTGATAATGTGAGGATAATATATCATCATTTTAATGTTTAAATTTTAAATTTTAAATTTATTGCGTGGAAGGACAACCATGGGATGGACACTTCCAAATTTGACCCAAAAGAGACAAAACTTAGTAACAGGGAAGGCGCCCCAGAGAAGCGATGTTATCTCTTGTTGCCAGCGGGAACGCCACTATGGGGAGGGGGAGGGAACGTGTGAGGAGGCCGTAGCCACAATTGAACACGTGTGGAGGAAAGGGTCTGATTTGATGAACCAAATTGGGAACCAGGAGGAGACCAGCTGTCAGCGATGCGGTGGGAGGTATTTAAACATCCACGCCTGAAAGTGGTCCACCAAATGAGACCAGAATCTGTGGACAGCTTATGGGAGGGTGGGGGTGGAGCCTGCGATGGCATCCAAGACAATCGTGTGGATAGTCCACATGGCGATCGCAACTGCCAGAGCATGGAGGGAGGGTGGAAGGGGGGAGGCCGTTGATAAAGCAAACATATCTCTTGACAGACTGAAGGGATGTGTTTGATCCTGGCCCAGTAGACGTTGAACTTCGCGTTATATCACTTTAGAGGTAGGACACTTCTCCAGGCGGTGGAACAGCGTTCCATACTGGCCACACTCGACGCAGGATGAGTGTAAAGCATTAGAGCGCTCATCCATACGGTACACCCGCCTCAGGCAGCGCCACACATGGGAACAGATTTGAGGCTGCAACAGAGGATGGTGTGCGTATTTCAAGATAGTTTTTTTGGGTCTCAATAGAATAAGGGATGTCCATCATGTCCAGGTAGTCCACCCTGGATAGGACATGGGGCCGTGTGAGGATCAAGCCATCTTGAATGGGTAGCCCCTGTACCTCTTGTGTGAACTGAGGAGAGGGGCGGCCTCTCTGGGCTGTGTGTCCGCTAATACAAATTCTCCACTCAGCGCTCCGCATGGAGAGGAGGATTCGTTTGTAGTGGGTTTTATCCCGTGAGGACATGTGGCCGATGGATGTGAAGCCAGGTATTTCATCAGGGAGTGAGGGTTCGATGGATTATTGAGGCCCAAGGCGCAGGAGAAGTTGGAGTGGGCCGCGCGGGACCAGTGTTGGGGAGGAGCGTAGGGGCGGTGACAGCCGCAATCCAGGTGCCCAGGAACTTGGCAGCATGGGCTTTGAAGTCAAGCAGGCCCATGCCACCATGATGATGAGGGCCAAACATGACCTCTAGCCGTACTGGTGGTGGGCGGCCTGACCAAAGCCATCCTTGCAGCAGGGCATACAAGGATTTGAAAAAGCTTGGGGAAAAGGGGATGGCATGGGCTCTAAACCAGACTTTGGAGAGGAGCATAGAGTTGGCTAAAACAACCCTGCCAGTAAGGGAAGTAAGGTGGGCTCTGAGGGAGGCGATGCGCTTCGTCACGTTGTCTAGAATATGACTCTCCATTACTGCTGATGCATACCCGCCTGCCTCCACCCACACGCCCAGATGGCAGACCGGCCCTATGGTAGGGCGTGGCACGAAGGGGAGCACCGTGGGGCGGTGTGGGGTGAGCTGGGAGGGCGAGCACGTGTGCAAGCAGATGGGCCGGGCTGGGCACTGGTTGCTGGGGCCCAGCAGGTTTGATACTGACCAAGGAGGATGATTTCGGTTTTGGAAGCGTTCAGTGCAGCATTACTTATCCGGGAATACTCCTGGATGAGAGCTTCAAGTGCATGTGCATCTTTATTATTAGACACCCCAACCACACAATCATCTGTGAACGCCAATATCTTGACTGGGGCTTGGCCTGGCACATGGACCCCAGTGAGTTGGGCATTCACGTTTCAAAGTAGTGGGTCAAGGCTGAAGTTGTATAAGAGTGGGCTAAGGAGGTCCCCTTGTTACAAGCCCCTTTGAGGGAGGACTACTTCCATTAGGAAGCCGGGGCCACGTACTGCCATTGTTGCAGATTCTGTGAGCAGCATCACCCAGTTGATGAAGTGAGGGGTAAGCGGAATTGATGGAGGTAGGCCCTGAGGTATTCCCAGTTTACTCTATCATAGGCCTTCTGTTGGTCCAAGAATATAAGTGCCCCAGAGGCTGTGGACTGGCATGCGTTAGCCACAGAGTGCACGTTGTCCCAAATCGACCTTCTGGGTATGAAACCAAATTGTTCTGGGGAGATGGTGGCAGATGCTACAATCCCTAAACGGTTAGCCATGATTTTTGTTAAGATTTTTGTATCCGTGTTAGTTAAAGAAATGGGGCGCCAGTGGCTAAGTCTAGCTTGTCCCCTTTCTTGAAGAGTGTGACGGTGAAGGCCTCTTGTCCTCCTGGTAGGAGGCGCGTTTCCAGAAGGCTCTGGTTAAGTGAGGCAAGCAGTAGTAAGATATATATTTGAAGTACTTTCTATAGAATTTATATGGAATGCCATCTGGGCCTGGGCATTTCCAATTTGGTGCACCGTGGATGGCTGTCCATGATTTGTTTGGAGTAATAAAATTCATTATTTCCTGGTATCACGAAATGGTGCAGATGTGGGTTCAGTCAAGAAATTCCGCCACTTTGGCCAGCTGAATTGGATCAGATCGGTATAACTCAGAGTAATACTTTTGTATTTTGATTGCCACTTCAGCTGGCATATCCACAATGGAATCATCCGATCTTTGCACCTGTGTGCAGGCCACACTCTGGCATGGTGCAAAATTTTTTTAAAAAAATATGTGGTGCACTTGTCACCTTCTGTAATGCGTTTGGCCCTGTACTGAACACAAACCTGATGTTTGTGTTGCCTTTTGAGCGCGTTGAGGTGGGCGGCTGCCTCTGCCCACTTCTGGCCCTATGCAGGGCTGTATCCTGTGGCTGGGATGTTGGACTCCAGGTGTGCCAACTCTGCCAGAGCGCGCAAGATGATGGCCGATGTGGCTCATGAGCATCGGGAGGAGAGGTGGCGAGAGTGGCGGATGGTATCCTCTTTGAAGGCTGCCCATGTGGAGATGGGGTCCACACAAAACAGTGTAACAAACTCTTTTTCCAAAGTTGCTGATTCCACCCAAGTGGAAAATCCTGGTGACTCAAATTTGGGAGGGCGGAGTTTGCACCAATGTGGGGCCTTAGCCACTGTGATAGGTAGGTGGTAGGTTATTGAGACCAGCTGGTGGTCGGAGAATTCGATTTTTGTTGTTTTGAAGTGGGAAATGTGGGGTTGGAATTTCGCCGGCGTAAGGATAAGGTCTATGCGGGTCATGGACCTTAATTGGCTGTTGTGGACGTGGGGTTGCATCATGTTTTTGAGCAGCGGGGCTCGCTGCGGCAGCACATCCATTAATCCAAGGGTGGCCTTTAGAATGCAAAGTTCTACGTGACCCTGGGGAGCATGGGAGGAGGAAGGCCAATGGTCCATTGGTGTGTTTAGCCAACAGTTCATATCGCTGACTACAAAAGGGTCTGGGGGTAATGGGAGGGATTTGACCGATGAGAAAAATTCCTGATGTTCTCGTGCACAGCCTGGGGCGTAGATATTGATGATAGCATGTGCCATGTTAGCCAACGAGAAAGTGACAATGAGGACTTGGCCAATGAGGAAGGATTCCGATGATAAAAATTTATAAAGAATTGTTTTTTTGAACTAGCACCCCAAAGTGCTCTGACCAGAAGGATATGGAAGGGAGGAGCATGGTTTTCCAAGTGTCCTCGGAACCTTGCAGACAGTGGGACTCCTGGATAGCCAGGATGTCCACAGGTAAATTTTTTTGTAAAAAACTCAGTTTCCTAGCCTGGGATGGTGAGGCCTTGAGTCCAGCAATATTCAACATCCCTAAAGTGAAGGTTTCCCCCATCACACCTTAGGTGTGAGGGGGTGGGCACCCATACCCACTAGCCTCCTCTAAATCCCCATGGGCTTTCACAGCAGCGCGGGTGTTTGCAGCAATGCTATTGGTAGTTTTGTTGTTTTTAGCAGAAAGGTTCGCATTGGCTTTTTCCTTTGCTTTTGTTTCCCCAATGGCAAACAAATTTTTTGTGGTGCGGATGAGTTTGGTGCACCATCAAGCGGGTTGAAATTTTTTTTTTCAGGTAGGTTGGAGACCAAGTTGGTTTTGACCGGAGCTTTGTTGCAAAGATTGGGTGAAATTGAGTCACCCATTGGATCCTCAGATTGGGTGGCCCAATTGGCATGGGCTTCCCAATCTGATTGGTTGATGGATTCCTAAGTTGCTTCTGCTGCGAAGGTTTTGATGTCCTCCTGGCATTGGGAGTGTGGGATAGCGGAGGTGACTTTGGCCGCTTCCTTGGCCGCGGCCCTGTGGGCCTGCTTGGCCTTCTTCCGCTCTTGCGGGGAAATAGGCTTTACCAGTAGGTAGCAGCCTTGTGCTCCCCACAGGAAAGCCTCTTTGGTGCTTGCGGTTGGTTTGTAGTGCGCCTCTCCGCTGGCCATGGCCGTTGAAGGGTGCTCTTGGAATGTGATGCCCTCCTTGGTGGGGCATGCATGTGCCTTATGGCCGAACGCATCACTATGGGTGCTGATGGGGGGCGCGCTGTCCATGGTTACCCGGAAAGGGTGGGTGGTATGCCCTGTGATATCAATAAAAGTGGAGTGCAGGATCTGGGTTAGGTCCTTTGCAATCTCCTCAGTTGGGGTCAGAACTGTGATGGCTTTGCTGGTGCACAGGTGTGGCATCTGCATAAAGTGTTGCACCTCAAAAAATTGTATTTTGCTGTAAATAGTGAGACCATCTTTAAGGTGTTTCTCCAAAATGGCACGTTTTACTGTAGTAGGCAAAAAGTCAAATGTGAGGAAAATTTGGTTGGATTTTGTCCATCTGGTGCATTTGGTTTCAATGACCCGTTGCCCTTCAGGGAGGTTGATCACTACGCGCACTGCAGCAGCTTTGACTGCTGCCTCCTTGTTCTTGAAACTGAGGTCCAGCCAACCGCATGACATGGAGTGAGGTGCGATGTACACTGTGGTCGGGAAAAAAGTGTGCACATCCCCACAAAATTTTTCCCATAGAGCTGTTTGTTGGATGTCCAGAAACACACAGACTCCGTATTCCACCGATGAGAGTAGTTGGGAGTGTGGCATGTTGATGTACTGGTTGCATCACGCTTGCCAAGCGAGGATTTCTGGGGAAATAGTGACTGCCAGTTTTTTTTAAATTTTTTTCTATTCCGCCAGTTTCTCCGGGGCGTTTTAAAACGTTTGAGGCCGCGGGCCTACCACCTGCTCCTCTTACCTTACTTGCCTAACTGCTCCCTGACATGGGCGCAGACTAATCTCCTCTGTGAGATTATCAAACTAGAATCAGACTTGAATTGAATATTTTGCAGAAGTGATTGCAACGAGAGAGAAAAGTTTTATCATTTTAATGTTATAAGTGAATTTTTATTATTGAATTTGCAACAGTTACTAAGAGTTTCCCTAAGTGAGGCATTTGTTTGGCCTCTATCACTCAGTAAATCATTCCTTATATTGAATTCTTGTTATCACCCACTTTCAGCCTCAGCACTTTAACAATTGTGAGAATTTCTAATAAACTTTACGCTTTACTTCTCTATACCTAATATAATATAATATAAACCATTTTAACTTATACAATTTATTAAACAAATCCCTTCTTCAAAAGGGTCTTGGCTGGTAAGCTTAGAGAGATCTTTGGCCCCCTCTCTCATAGGCAGGGCGATGTACTAAGCCTACCATACTTTCTCTATTGTTAGGATTCTTAGCTGGCAACATGCGAGCACCCAAACGGCCAGAAACTTAACACTAGTGCTCGCTACAGGGCCTTTGTATAGCGCCAAGGTTCCACCACTACCTAGGAGAAGGGTTCAATTAGGAGGTGGCTCATCGCCACTTGTTCTTGTCAGCCACAAGTTCTGACTGCTTACCTGCACCGAGCAGAGCTCCTAAGAAGCTTCAGAGGATGCTGGGCCTCACCTTCAAGCTGTACAGGAACCTTTATCCTCTATTAGAGATTATATTTCTGTTTCTATTGGTTAACCAGGCGCCTCAGGAGTACATAAGATTTATAATGAAGACGTCAGCTTATTTGTTGAGCCCCTCCAAGCGCAAACGAACTGATGAAAGCCAAACTGAGCCTGCTCAGCCACCTGACAATTCTGTAGGGGATATATTCTAATATCAGCGATAAAGTTAATCAGGGTTAGCTGCTTATTAATCCCCTGAAGAAGTTTCAAATATGGTTGTTATATATTAGGGAGATTCAACTCTCTGCTCCTCATTAGATTCTGTTGAGACAATTCAAATATCTTTGATATAGCTACTCATTAACTTGAGTAATTTACCATAATAATTAATAATATGATGAAAATTTTGAAGTGATCTCCTCATTCAATTTGGCCAAGCTACTTGAACTTATCAGTCACTCTTAATTTTCAGCAATAGTCCCCAATACTGAAGCAGATGCCTATGATTTTCCCTGAGACTATGAACCAACAGTAAAGAGGTCAAGCTCAGGATGAACAAAAGGGGAAGACCTCTAATCAGGCGCTGAAAGCGTAAAACGATGTGGGAACAGAGCACACCCTACCTCTCATCATCGGATCAGCTAGAAGTTTTCCTGGATGATCTGTAATTGATTTATTTTTAAAGGGCCAATACCCAACGCTGGCATCCAATGCCAATGATATTTTTGGGGCTACTATCTAATGCCAGCCCCTGAAACTGATGATACCTTAAAAATAAATCAGTCATCTAATTTCTCTGGCTATCATCAACCACAGCAGGCCACACTGAGTCTGTCTCTCCATCCTATAAATTCTGAAGGGGGTAAAAAACAACCTTTTGAAAAGATTCCAACATTTACCCGCGCCCTCATGAGCTTGCTGCTCAGAACAAACTGTGTTATGTAAAATTTAAGACAGCTTTTTTGATGTATTGGATCACCACCCCAAACAACCATGCAGACAATGCTTAAGTTCTTTCCAGCTTCATTGCCAAAGATATAGCAACTAACTGATATAATAATAAGTTTAATTGGGCTTCCCATTAACTTGGGTTGAGCTAGTATGAAAAGTGTGGGGTAATTCAATAGAATTAATTGTTAATGTGACACTGGTGATAAAGCCAAGGTTGTCTACAATTTAATAATTTTAAAAAGATTTCTGACAGATTTATAATCTGACATAAAGAAGTTTTGGGAATTCTGGTGACTAAATGTCAATCAAAATCCACCCACTAACTGTTTAGGAGTTTATTGGAAAATTACACTGAAGACACTCTTCTTCTGGCAGAATGCTGAGGTATATATTTTTTATGAGCAAGAAACAACAATTCTACTGCTTACAATTTAAAAAAGTCTGTATTATCAAACTGAGCTTATTTATTAAGTTGAGATGAGCTAGTTCAAGGGTTATCCGCGACTAAATGCTGAGGATAACCCAAACGCTTTGCTGGGGCCACTCCCTAATGATTGTTCTAACAAATACCAAGTATTAAGGCTGACAAGCTTAAAAATAGGGCCAGCATTCAGTTGCTCTCCTCCTAGGTTCGACCAGTCATCACGACCAATGATCATTCAAGTAGGCTCATTAGCTTGTTGCTTTTAGTGCCTACATTTCTGATAGCCATCTGTACCAATGATTTTCAGACAATCATTCATATGCACTGATAATTATCTTGTTGCCAGCCATCCGTGACAATGATTCTCAATAGTCCAGGCATTAAGTTGCCCTGTCGCCTATTTTCTTATTGGAAAAGGATGCCAATGCTTTTTTAACTAGGCAAAGCATTAAGTTACTCTCTGCTCCTTTTGATCTTACCAGCACTCCATGCTGATGATCTGTATCATAGGCATAGCATTCAATTGCACTCCGCCCACTTTCCTAACAGCAAACAATGCCAATGATATTTCAACCAGGGCAAGCATTCAGTTGCTATCCACCGCTTACATTATTACTGGCAAACGCTACCAATAATTAGTTAAATATGATAAAGTATCTATTTTTTCTTGATGCCTATGTCTCTGCTGGCGCCTAATGGCAAAGTTACCTTTTACAAGATCTCACAGTTGTCTCCACATCATCAACCTTTATCTTGCAACAACCTCACTAGTTTTTGGATCTTCCTTTGCTTTTAAGAAAACTACAAGCACCAAAATCTAAACTGCGTCTCTTAACCCCACCAAACTATGACAAAGAAAACTTATTGAAATCTGTCCTGGATCTTTACCCCCAGCTGAGGCTTGAAGGGGTTCTGTTGAACATTGCTCTTTTTAGGATGAAGCTTCTTACTTGGTGTCATGACCCACCAATATTAAATTATTGGTGAATGCCAAATTGGGTTCCCCATTAATGGGTTGAGCCCACCTGAAGTGTCAGAGATCATTTCCAGTAACATTTCTTTATACTTTGAGCTGTTTAACAATCAGCGATCAATCCGATAAGAAATTGAGTTTAAGAATTACCAGCGACTATTGATCAATGGATAATCATCATCAACTTAATATTATAAGTGAATTGTTATAATTATATAATTGATTTTCGATGCTGATAGCTTTCTACATGAGGATTTCATATGGCTTTCATCACTTACTAAATTGATTATTGCTTATTATGAATTCACGCTCTCTCCCACCTTCAGCCTCTGCACTTTAACTATTGAGGCTTTTATAATAAACATAACGTTTTAACTTACTATACCTAATATAATATCATTTAAACTATTATGACTAATTTAATCTAATAAACAAATAATTTCTCCAAAAAGGTCAAGGTTGCTAAACTTAAGGGAACTTTGCCTCCTTCTTATTGGGCAGGGTGACCTACTAAGCTTATCCCACCTGCCCTATTATCGGGATTTTGAGCTGGCACCATGTGAGCATCCAAGTGGCTAGAAATATTGACAGATCTCGCCGCTACCCTTGTCACACTATATGAATTCTTTGACAGATCAATTTTAATTAATCTGATGCCATATGTTTTGGTAGTATCTTATGACCTAAATCAAGGCATATTATGATTAATTTATATGATACTGGCTTTTGATGGTTGATCCCCAGCCTCTTGAAGACTAAAGGTCTAGTTCCTTAAACCAGTTCCTTTTCCATTAATTAAAATTACCAGATTTATTCAGTCAAACCTATTATGAGCATCCGCATCAACTAAGACATAAAGATGTACCCAATTATGGGCAGAAAATCACCATGATGTATTCAACATTAGACAAACAACCATCCAGTCTCATCAGCATTGAGAAACAGCCCATAAACGGACCATAGATGGGAAACGCTAGAATATTTGGGAGTTATACGAAAGGCTGACATACTAGAGGATAGTGTATAAATTGGAAGGGCCCTATATTGGAAAGGGCACAATGTGGTAACAAATAATCCGGTATTTACCTTAATCAGCATAATTTTGATTTATGCTCATGACAGAAATCCAGGCTGGAAGTACCCAATGAGACTAAAGCGGATTTGGAGAAATTATATTCTATATAGGCTCATTATATATCAAGTTTTACAATTGTTTCAGGGTATAATGTCTTCATACAATTATACCTATTTAAGTGTAAAACCTATGCTAATATAGTCCAGTTACGGTCAAAATTGCAACATAGGCAAAGGCAGGAGACTGTGAATTCAGCTTTGAGTAACTTTATAAAGATGGAGCTTTATTTTCCTGTAACAATAACATTATTTACTATGATTTGAATCAAATAGCAATTTTTGATACTCACACAGGAGTGATGGGCGATATCAACAAATCCCAAATAAAATGGGCGAAAGCCATATCAGGAAATGGACAAAATTTTGCGCTGAAGGGCAATAAACGCCATGGAGAGGACCAGGAACAAATGCCGCCAAGAAACCACAAACTCAGGCATCGTCCAGGTTTGTGGAGCTTCTATGAAACAAATTTTTATATATGGAAATCCAATATGCCCAACCCCTATCAAAGGTAGAGCATGGGCTCCAATTTTTCCTATGGGTCAAGTCCCCAACTCTGTGGGAGAAAGTGAGCGAGGCATAGGCCTCACTTTTCCCCATGCGGTGTATGTTACCATCCATACCATCCACTGCAGCTAGATTGATATGGGCTTTGAAACCAAAGAAGATACAGACGCTGCCACAAAAGTCTGCATTAAAAATGCCCTCCTTGAGGGCAAATGAATTGTGCACTCCACGTGCACCAGATAGAACAAAGCAAACACTTTGTTCATCTCCTTTAACTTGCTCTCTACCAACCTTCCCTGCAAGGTAATTGAGGAGGAGCTCCAAAATGGACTTGAAAGATATGGAGAAATTAAGCAACACGAATTATATCATTTTCACCTGATGACAAACTTGTGAACAGGAAAGGCAATCGGCGTGATCAACCCAGTCCCTAATGTGGCCTTAGACCTCACAAAAATCCCATGCACAGCGGTGCTTCATCTCCCAGATGGGGGAGTGTCAAAGGCATTCTGTGTTACGCCAGAATGTGCACCACCTATCTACAACCACTGTGCCGCATTGGGGAATAAGGAACACACATACCCCATGAATGAGGGCATTTTGGACCCAGACATCTGTGATGACACCATGGACGAAGATGAAGAAATTTTTGACAAAATAATCAGCAGCAACCACCACTTCCTATGGGGAGAGGATGAGTAATACATCTTAATAGACCCTATCATCCAAACTATGCAAAATGGTACAGAAGGCCCACAAGTGGGCAGCAGCCAAGGCTGCATTACTCGCAGCCTCCTCCATTGACCCCATTCAAATTCAGGAGGACATAGAGGAAATCAACCGAGCCAACCAATCAGAACAAAATTCTTAAGCTGAGGAGGACATGGAGGAAATCAACCGAGCCACCAAATAAAAGCAGAATGCTTAAGCTGAAAATTTTCTCAACAATTCGACTGAATCACCCTATGGTATCAATCAATGAAAACTTAGTAGAACAATTCAGCTTCACCATGGGCGAAAATGTGGGATCCAATTCTTCAAATTCGAACCCCAAACCATAGAATCCATTATGTACACTGCACTGAACCACAATGAGCCACAAGCAGAAGAATCTAACAAAAACTCTAAAAATTGCAAACCCGCGCAAAATTGACACAGGGTAAGGGATTAGACAGTGACAAAGAGTGGACTGGCCCACTGACACAGAGCAAGTTTAAGACAATGAACAGTGGGTTAGGGCTGGATGGCCCTCTAAAACGCTCCTGAGGCGCCGTGGGCACATCAGCGTCAATAGGGTTGATAAACATTACAGGAGCCAGGGCTCAAGCATCCCAAGCCAAAAAGATGGTCTTCCTGTGCTACCCCATGTAGAGATCTTGTCCACCCAAGAAACCCACTGTCTATAAGGGGAGGAGGGATCCTGGTCAACCAAGGTCTCACCATCCCTATCAGTATGGACATCCTACTGTGGGGTGGTCATCTGAAATAATAGAAAATTAAAAATTACTAACTCCTCTTCATATCTGAATGGCTGCGTCCTGGTAGCAATGATTGCAAGCCAAGTGGAATCAATATCAATAGCTTGTATCTATACACTATGCAAAACAGCTGGGAGGAAGCAATTACTCAAAACCATCCCAACACTCACCCTCCCACCAGATACCATAATGTTGGGCGACTTCAACTGCTGGGATAACCCCAACACGGACTGATGGCTTAACCCAAATGTATACCCACCAGGGCACATCAAGTTCCGTGCAATAAAGGCATCTCTTGGCTTACATGCTACCCCTCAGGTCACCACTCCTTCCCCACATGACCAGCCCCAACATATGTGAGGGAACGGTCATCTCAATGAGCCGCGTCAACTAGATCATCACTCCAAAAACCCACCATTCAAACATCTCCAACTTCCCAACAAAAAAGATCTATTTATCCAGCTACTGACTTTTTTGGTGCAGTTCTTGCCAACCTGAACTCCCACACAGGCGTCAACCTGGAGGAAGCTCTCACCTAGAAGACATAAAATTGCTTAAAATGTTCAACTAGGTTAAACGTGAGGCCATAAAACCAGAATTCGCAGACCCATTCATACCGGATCCCATCAAAACTTGGGCAAATTTCAAAACTGAACTAATAATTAAACTAAAAAATCTCGCCTCACGTAAATACACTGCCAACACAGCCACAATCAGGCGCACCTTGGCGGAATGGACCACCTTGAGCTCAACACTCAAAGTCTGGCTATAGCCCCAAATAGGGGCGCAAATGGGCGGAAATATTTGCCCACATAAACACCATCATATTTGAACACTAGCATAGAATCAACATATTGAGTAAAGCTAAGTTCATAAAGGAAGGCGAAACATGTTCAACATATTTCTTCCACCAATTCCACTCCTGCAGCAACCAGCCCGCATGCACACAGGTCCACAAGACTGACAGCACCGTGGCAACTGACCCAGTGGAGGTCAAGGCGGAATTACACCATTACTACACTGAACTAAACTGTGACATCCCAACCATCCTTCAAAAAATTAAAGATTTTATACACACCGCTGGAATACAAAGTGTGCTACCAGACTATAAACTCCTAAGCCTAATCACACAGGAGGAGCTCTGGGACACAGTCTTTTGCGCACCACGTAGGAAATTCCCAGGGCCTGATGGGATACCCTATGACTTCTACAAAAATACTTCAAGCAAATCGCCCCCTCCTCTTTGCATCAATGAACCAGTGACCGCTGGAGACACGCCTCCTACCTGGTAGCCAGGACTCTAATGTCATAACCCTGCTTAAGAAGAGCGACAAACTGGACCTTGGCAACTGGCGCCCAATTGCACTCTCTAACGCTAATGCAAAACTATAACAAAAAATTTAGCAACTAGATTAGGAACAATAGCCTCCGAATTCCTGTCATCCAATCAGTTTGGGTTCAAACCAGGGAACTCAAGCTGGATCAATATACACTCAGTCGCCGACATATGCCAGTCCAAAGCAACTGGATCCCTGGTATTCCTAGACCATGAGAAGGCATATGACCGCGTTAGATGGCCGTACCTAAAGGAATGCATAAGCACCTTCAAACTTCCACCCAGATTTATAATCTGGGCGATGCTCCTTATAGAATCCACATCCATGGCTGTATGCAGCCCTGACTTTCTAGCTAAAAAGATCACACCACACAGAGGGCTCAAACAAGGGGACCCCCTCAGCTCACTGTTGTATAAACTTCAGTTTTGACCCATTCCTTCGAATCACTGAATCACGCCTCATGGGCATAACTGCACAATGGCAGCCAACAGTCAAGATAATAGCCTTTGAGGATGACTATGTGACAGGTATAGCTAACAAAAATGATGCCCAACAGCTGGAACGAACCCTAGAGGATTATTCCATTGTGAGCAACGCATTGCTCAACAAAAGGAAAACAGAAATAATCCTACTATGCAAGTAGAATAACAACTGGGCCAAAACACCCAAACCTCACAGCCCCCCACAAAAAAAACCCACTCATCCTACCCTTTGCATCACCTCCTACAACCAACCTTGTCTGCCACCTTGAGATATGGCTGGAAACAGAGGGGTATGCCAATGAGACAATTGAGAAAAATCTACTAAAGTGGGCGTCAACCTGCATCGCCTTCCTCAAGGGAAGATCCCCAGGACTAATGGGGCGATTAACAGTTTAAACTCACTCATCCTCCCAATGCTATGGTTCCCCACCCACGCAATCTCTTTCTCACCTAAATTCGTATCCTCAATCCGCGCACTTATCCAGAGATGGCTGTGGCCTGGGTCCCAGCCATTTGTAAAGGTGTAAACACTCTTTGGCTCACGCTCCAGTGGAGGCATGGGCTAAATAGACTTTAAGGTCCATGACAACCGCATATTAAGCACTTGAAAAGAGAAAGTCTTTGCCCCAGATCTCCCACAACACTGGTCTATAGCGGCGAGGGCCAACTTTGCTCAGGCGCTCAAAATATCTAACCCACATAACCAATCCAGCTTGCTCACATACCTTGCAAACCGCACCAACGCAGCGAGCCTACATGGAACCCCCCGCACTTTAAACGCCTTCTATGCACCATTTGTCACATGGGGTGGACCGTCACTCACACAGACACTATTCAGGAAGGGGAAGGCCCAGAGCTCACTTCATGCTAAGGAAACCAGAAGACCACCCCCAGAGTACAAATATGATGTGACCCCATTCATCGTAAGAATTGACTACCTAAGTGCTTTAGATATCCCGTATGATCTCACAACACAGAAGGCATTATGGAGGCTAACGCATCATCCACTCCTACAGCCAAGGGTAAGAGCTAACACCTGGCGTTGGTTCAGATGAACCTACAGAACAGCATAACGTTCCAACTATCTTATGTAACATGAACAGTATGTGGAGGGGATAGCATCCTGCACCACCGCCTAGAAGATTGCCCCCCATCTAGAGACATATGTTGGGAAGTTGCACATCTGTTAAGAACTTAAAATGATCAGGAGATGTCAAACTCCAAAAACCTCATTGCACTCCAACTTGAATCCCTGATACTATCCACACTCTGCTCCCTGATATTTGCCATTACAATGTGGACAATCCACAACATAGCATTAGATGCCTTCAAGGGAATCGTGCCCACCATCCGTGGGACAATCATCAGATTTCACCTACACCTACTGGAACACTTTCAAGCCTGGTTATGCAGATATAAGAGACTGAAGCAGCAACAACTTGTTGAATCACGGTTCCAAGACTGGTTTCTGCATATGGACCCCTTCCTCCACACCTGCTCCATAACAGGGGAAACCCCTTCAGAGTAAGTAATTTAACTCCCCTATATCTGTTGTTCCCTGCTGGAAACAGGGGTAGCTCGTCTACTCTGGGGTGCCTAAATCATGCTATACTTCACCTCCCCCTATCCCATTACATATATCGGTATTGTCTGTCCCCTAGTCATCTTACCTTGGTTAAATAAAAATTATTAAGATGTTCATGTGGCAACTTCTTAAAATCCTTTTACTATGTTGATTTTGTCAGGAAATCTAAATTCACTAATTAGGATGAGAAGACCTAACATTTTAGCAAAAAAGTAAATACTTCTAAATGAAACGTTTGGGATAATTAAAGTCTTGATATTATGTGACTTGGTAACAAAAGTAACCTTTTTATCTGTTTCAAGTAAATCCCCAGAACTAAAAAGGATAGCTTCAAGGGGATGTGAATTAGTTGCAACAAACCTTGGCTCATCTGGGAAAAGATATTTCCTTTGTCTTTTTGGGCCTTGGTACTGAAATGCTCATTAGATGAAAATGCCATATATTTTCTATGTTAAAGCTGTTGTTGGTACTGGAGTGATACTCATCAAGGAACAGAACATCAGATGTAGAATCAGTGGGTTCAGCTTATCTGAGTATAACATATAAGCAACTGAGAGAATCAACTTTGGGTAGGGAGGTAGAAATAGAACCATTATGTTAAGCCGCGAAATCATCACCAGTGGGAGGTGAGTCAGTTAGTGTTTCATCCTTAGAAAAAATACTTGGATTCTATATATAAGGCGTACACATTATCACATTAATTAAATCAAAATTTTTTATCAGCAGCGACAAAGGCAAGAAGTTCATATGCAAAGGCTTTTAGAATTTCTGCTCCACACAATATATTAGGCTCTTGTTGGGCTTTGGATTCAGCTTTGGCAGTGACATCCAGTTTCATGCTTCAATAAACCAAAGTTATATTAGCTTAACCCTAGTTTTTTTGGTCATACAATATTGACTTAGTAAATCATAATACAAATGTAATTTGGATGAAAAACTATGAAATTCAAAACCTAAATTCCTCATAAGTTTCCGTTGCATGTTCCTTCATATAATATTATTGATTAAGCTTTTTATAAGCTGTAACATATTTTGATTGTAGTCCTCTTCAACAGCTTATATAATGCTCAATTCTCATAAAACTGTTTCTCAGTCACCTGCTTATATGTAAAACTTTTGACTTTAAATAGGCTGAACTCCAAAGAAGTTTAGTCAGCACAGTTCACAACTAAAATAATATTACAAAAAAGCAGCATCAATGAGACCATAGTAATTTTTTGAGTTTCTTTGAAATTGACTTATTTAGTTCATCAATGACTTTTTATATAATTCTATGGTATTGAAGACCAAATACTCAAAGTTTTGAATCTTTTAAAAGAGTTTGTTTATTGCCTCCATCTTGGCAAGAGGCACCTGATAAAGTTGAGCCATTTTTAAGTAATAATTGTCCAATGTTGAGCATACTAATCTTACTGCAGCTCAGAAGAGACTTGTAGGGAGCATCAATTTTTCAGACTTGTATGAACAGGTCATCTGAGTCAGGTCTCTTGAATATTGCTAGCTTTCTAACGAAGTTGGGTAAAAAAAGCTTGTCTCAATAAGAGCCAGAGTTTCCAAGCGAGAAAAAGTTATTTATAACTTAGATAGATAAAGGCCAATGGCTATAAAAGATATATATTAGTTTACTTAAGGACCTAACTACACTGATTCAGAGGTCCTAGTAGATAGTTATTGATTAAGAACTTAACTGACAGTAGGTTCAGAGGTTTTAATAATAAGCTCTAATAAAAGAGCCACTAACAATAAAGCTAGAAGCGTTAAGTAAGTTTACAGGCAGAAAGATTATCACTTTAAAAGAATGCTAGGAAATATAAGGGCTAAACTTAAGTGCTGAGATGGAGAGAAATTACTTAAGCTAACTAGATAGTGGTTGACAGAAGCAACTTATTCTGAATACATTTTAGCACTACCCTGAGTACATTCAATTGGGAATTTGATATAATAATTGCTATTATTTGAAGCTATTAACTTAAAGTTAGATGTGCTTTTGGGCCTTCGGCTTAATAAAGCATTAATTGATAGCAAAATATATAGAGTTAATGATAATTTTTGGCCTTTAACTGACAAAGAATCGAGTAAAGAATTATAATATTTAATATATATAATGGAGATTATTAAAAATTTTAATCAGGAAACCTAAAGTTGAGGCTACCTAAACTAGGTCAAAGCCCAACACCATCACTAACCACAGTTCTAGCGTTGTGGGCTTACATTCCATCAGAGCTGGAGCTTATGAGCTGCCCTGCTGTATTGGAAAATGAATATGGGAACAAATAGAATACATGCGGTTCCTTAGCACCTCAGTAACATGCACAAGAATTAAAACCTAATGAACTGATCATAGATTACCTGGTCATTGTAAGTAAAAAACTTTTGTAGTGGGTGAAATCATGGTTCAATTGCTAGGTCACAATTGCCAAATGAGCTACCCATATAAACTAATGGCATAGAGCAATTTAAATAAAGAACAGCTATTTATTAATCATCTTTGTAAAAAAAAGGTTTTTTAAGGTGTTCAAAACGAGGGATTGTTTTCAGAAAGTAGTAATATCATGGTTGACATTATTTTTAGACACAGAACACTCAATATAACAGCTATAGATATCTGCTTTAGCTTTGGAATACACAGGGTAATACTTGAAGGGGGTAATTACAAGAGGATTTATAACGCCACTTTTCAAAGAGGTGATGGGAATACTCACTCATAAACCCAGAGAAAAACCCACTACAAATGAGATACTACTTAAATTTATATGAAAACAGCTTGTGATTTGAGACCTCTTGTGAAGATCTTAAGCAAGGCCTAACAAAAAACTAATATGATAAATAATATATAAAATTATCAATAAAATCAACCAACCAAGGATGTTGATGTAGTGGAAGGACTATAAAGAAATTTGGGGAGGTAGCCATTTTCAATATGTTGTGGTATCAAGACAAAACTGGCCAATAGGATCACCTTACCGTATACTTTAGTATTTTACCTCATTTAAGCCCTATCTTAAATCTTAGTGAAGTTACCTTGCAAATAGGGTAATATTAAAATTCAGAAATGAACTCAGATTTTTGTTTCTAATTGAATGCGCTGACCTGTTATCATTAATCATATAATTAGTAAAACTTAAAATATAGATGAAATCCAACAACTACCCCATTATGAGAATCCTTAAAAACAACTTAAGATACTTTTCCCTTACCCAATGTAGTTTATGTTATGTATTAAATCAGGGAAGGTGTCCAACCTGATCCATTTTGCCATGGTGTGTTCCACCTTGTCCTTAAAATCAGTTACCACAATAATTTGATGGGACACGACATTACCCTTTAGCTTTTTAGGTACAACCAATTTTCACAGGCTTCATCCAGGCAAAAAGTTTTTTATCAGGAACGAATTTAATTGAGGTAACTTAAGGTATTGCCTTTAGGCCTGCAGCATTAGGCGTAGAACTTGAGAGATATCATGGAGGTCCTGCGCATGAGCAAAATTGTGGGCTGGGACCCAGCTATTCTTCACAGCATCAAAAGTTTTCCATGATAACCAGTATTCAAGTGCTCTATAACATGTTGAAGGGGCACAATCTCCTCCACCTCTTCTCAGGTACACCCATCTACAATATAGGACTCTGGGGTCTGAGGAGGCCCCTCAAACTGAGCAGCTTGATTTCATGATATGGCAAAGATCTGGAATTTTAGTGATTTATCTAACTGGTAAGAGACATGACCCAAAGTTCTGATTATACACTAGGGTCATGTAGCGCAAGATCCCTCAACATGCTACACGTACAGTTTATAGTTTGCTTGATTCATCTTTTGGGATTAATTTATAGTGAGGTTAGGCAGTAAGCTTACTAATCTTTAGTATAAGTAAAACTTTGATAGATTTCTAAACGGAAAATGGAAAACTCAAGTATAAGAACATACATGTATTTAGAATAAAAAATATACTTATAGTAGATTTATTTAATTCAAGTTTCATCAGATCTCTCATGATGTGGAAAATCAACATTTGTAAAAAATTAATTATGTAGGAAGTTAATATGTCAAAAAAGTATTTAAATGGAAAGCTATGGGGCCAAATACAATAAAAATCAATTTGAGGCAAATATAATGATTGGGTTGTAGTACAACTTTAATTAAAATTAAGGATAAAGTATTTGTATATCTAACACTTCACCCTTTCTTAATTTAGCATTAAATAGTTGATGGGACAGTAATCAGGTTCGTGATGAGGTTGGAGAAACTTGGCGTGATTAGAAAGCTAGTTCTCCCTCAAATTAAGCTTTAAATTGTATAGGCTTCAGCAATGACACATTAAAGCACAACGTAAGGTCCTTCCCATAAAGTAACTAACTTAATTATCCTACCAGATCCACAAGTATCATAGTAAACAATTCATTTGCAACTGTAAAGGTCGCCACTGTAAGCCTATGTAAAATATCTCTCTATTAGTAATTAATTATTCTAGTCAAGATGCTTTATATGAAACACTCTGAATTTTGATCAGGGATTGTACCAGTTATTCAAAGTACTCAGATTGTCAAATCTTATCTTCATTGGTAATAAAAAATGTAATAAGTTCTGTAGTGCAAGTTTTTGATTGTACAAGAGCTGGAAAGTCAGAATACTATACACTGTTGTAACTGGTTTTTGTAAACAAAATTATTTAAGTTTACATATATGGTCCATTAAGAGGGAAAAATTCCTCCACATGTGTTCAATTGTGGTTACGGCCCCTCCACACGTTCCCTCCCCCTCCCCATAAGTGGCGTTCCCGCTGGCAAAAATTCTGAAGAGCGTGTACTAAGATAATGTTGGCACATCCCACCTTCCTCCTGGTTTCTGGATAATGAAGGAAGGTAAGAACCCTGAAAGTTTCCATTAACTCTTAATCTTAAAAAAGAATTTTAGATGTGTATTTTGTGGCATTGTCCAAGAGGAAAATTTGTGGACAACCATGCTGGTAATTTGCTTATTACATTTTAAATTATGCAGTTCATATTGCCCAAGATCTCTAATGGCTTGAGCTTTGATCCATTTTAGAGATAATTGATTGCTACTAAAATATTTGAATTGAAGGCATTAGCTGGTATGGTTCTATAATATCTATAGACATGGTATTCCAGACCCAATTAGGCTTAACAAAAATATAGTAAGTTGTAGGATTATAAAGCTTGATGGTCTTGACCTTTGTGACATTTCATTATCACTTCCTGGCTATAAATCATAAAGACTCCAATAACACTTTTGTTAAAAATAACTTTAAGTCCTTAAGTAGACCTCCATGTCCAACTGAGCAATGAGCTTGCATGGTTAATTCTGTATGAGCCGAAGGTGTGGAGTATAAAATCAATCATTCTCCATAATTCTATAAAAGTTTACTCCCAAAACTTTAGTGTTTTTATTAGCCAATCTAAGATGCAGCGAGTAGGAGAAATCTCATCAGCGTAAATCTTAAATTTCATTTTTGGAACAGTCAATCCACAAAAGGGAGTAAATGTTACAAAAAGCATCCATGAAAGTTCATCAGCATTGTTATGAGTTTATCTTAAGCGATGCATTATCTCATAGTCATAGGCATGTAGTTTCAAGACCCATCTTTATACCCAACCTTCTGGCTCTTTTGGATTACAAAAACATAGTAAGGAATCATGGTTGGAGACAATTTTAGATTTGGTCCCGTGTATATAGACACAAAGTTTTATATGTAAACATTAATTATAGGTAAGTACTCTCACACAATAATTGTGTAATTTTGTTCATGCTATCCAAGACGTGATTTCAAAAGGCTACCAGATGCTATTATCTGTCATCCGCTATCTGAGATAGTACAGCTCATATAGCCGTTGGAGATGAGTCAAATTGTATTGAGAACTGGTTAAAATTAGAATATCTCAGATCCATATCTTAAGTCAAAGATTTTTATACCCAGTTGAAAATATCTTTAAATTTCTATGACCATTGGAAAGAGGATCACCTCAAAGAAAATGTAATAGAGCTCATCAAGGTGGCAAATCCTGGTATGAATTGTTGGTAGTATCTGCCATTTTATGAAATACTTGGATATTTCGATCAATCTCAGGTTCATTAATATGGTAAGCAGCATTAAGTTTTTGCCAATGGCAACGTTCCTCAAGCTTCAACATGTGACTCAATACTTCAATTTGGACTTGATGCACTGTCATGTGCTAGTCTTATTTTTAGCCTATCTTGGTCTAACTTTTTTAAGACTTCTTCCAGGTGCGCCAAATGTTGGGTTAACATTTTCAAGAACACAAAATCATCAATTTTTTTAAAATGCAACATATCTCTTCTTATCTCCAAAGAAAGCTGCTCCTCTTTGCAAAATGTGACCAGTGCATTAGCAATCCTTTGGCCATTTGAGTCAGTTGGAAATATCCTTGGAAGATAATGATTGTGCATTTAACCTGTTGAAGTGAATCTATATGACTGGACAATAAGCCACCATTATGACCAAGCAAATCATTGGAGGAATTCTGCCAAACGTTCAATGGACAGGATCTGCCGAGGATGTTTTAGAGCTATAAGTAATTGATCGCTTTTGGATGGGGTGATAATGGGTTATAATGGGTCATATAGGAACGCTTTCAAAAATAAGGTGATAGGGCGAGGTCAACATTCGACAGCCAATAAATTGGATCACCTCAAATCATGGTGACAAAGAATTGAAAAGCAACGAGCCAAAACCATCGAGAAGATGGCAAAAAGAATAACTAAGCAAAAGGGTCAGTACTGACTGGGGTCACTGGGATATCAGTGAAACAAGTAGACTAGAGAAAAGAGTTTTTTAGTAGGCGTAGAAAAGCAGAAAAAAAGAGGAAGAAAGAGAGAGCGGACTAGATGAATATCCGCCGATTTATTGTATTAAATAAAAAGTAGTGTTTGGGGAATTTGTCCACAAATTTATTATACGTAATTGGTTACAAGCGCATCAAAGAACGTTTGATCATCATATCGTCCATTCTAATTGTTCAATGGCTGAAACCCTGTGCAAAATACCCTTCAGCAGGTAAAGATGAGTTGCTTCATAAGGTTTACAGTGATAAGCTGCCACCATTTTATTGGGAAGGAAATAGTCATGGGTTCTTTTGCCAATTTGAGTTTGCAACTGAAGGTACATCAGATTGGATGAGGGAAAAACTATTACTCTCCTCTTTAAATGGCAGGAGTGTTGATCAAGTCATTTGTTACTTCTCAGCTAGTTCCTTTTCCTACCATGAAGTTAAGGAGATGGTGCTGCAGTTGTTTGATGGAACCGCAAAAATGTCACAACGGAAAACCAAGTTTTTAACCATCAGGTTTCAGCGAAATGAGACCCTCACTGCATTTGTTGATTGATTTATGACAGAATCACATGTGCTTATTGGGGCAGGGATTTTATCCAAAGTTGATGTGTGTATTGCGATGGCCTCAGCGGTAAAGCCATACCCTGAACTTTAGAATGTCATAGCCTTGTTGTTAGAGGCCGATGTACCTCTTCTTAAACTTGTTCAGTTTGTATGTCACTTATCTGTAACTTTCCCTCCACCCAATATGAGCAAATATGCACTGTCGCCGTAGTCCACCATAATAATGGGGGAGAGTTAACCTGTCAGGGTGATTTCTGTCAGGATACTCTCCGCAGTCTAACGGGCGTTCTTTAATTACTGATCAACATCTAACTAACTACCAATATGGACCTAACTACGCTGATTGGTGGCAGTCATTTTACTGATGGGGGTCTGGTTTCATCGATTCTTTTCAGAACCATCTACCATGTGAACCAACTAATACTAAACACAGTCGTAGGCCCTATGGAGTAAGTTGTTTTAATTGTGGACACACTGGGAACATTGTTTGATGATGCCCCAATCAACGGATCCCTCCCATACAACAGGATCAGGGCTATCTGGGAAAAGTCAGAGCGGAGTAGAGAAGGGACTCTCTACTTTTGCTACCTTGAATTTATACGTCCCACCTGAGTCTACTATGTTAATATAGCTGAAGCTTCTCAGTATGACAATACGTTTTTCTACCAACAGCCAGTTGGGGGAGTAAATGTGCTGACCCAAGCGCACGTTGAAAATTGGCGGACAAAAACTCTCCAGATTGGCCAAAGCTTTATGCTTGTCAAATGTTCGACCATAGTCCATTTGATCAGCTAGAACTGTTCGCAGATGCCCTGTCCCTGAGGGGAGTAGATGTCGCCCTTCCAGTGGATGCTATTGTAACCCAATACCCTAAAATTGGTGCGGGTATTATGAGTTTCTTGGGAAAACATGAATCATAAAGCGTACACATAGTAAATAGCTGGGATTCATCATACTCAGAATGTAATTACTGTGACATTATGGTAGCTAAAACTCAGGTACATGCTATAATTGATACCGCCCCTGTCAATATGGTATCCACTAAATTGGTGGCGAAGTTGTCCTTAAAACCTGACATAGACCACTGGATGGTGTATGGGACTGCTGGAGCTGAAACCACCATTTCTGAGGAAGCATATAGCGTGCTTCCCTTGCGGTTCAGATCCATTGTTGTGGTGGCTCCAGCAGTGATATTACCAAATAGTAACTATGATCTGTTGATTGGGAAAGCATTTATGTGACACTATGAGGCTATAGTTGATATGATGGAAGAGACCCTAGCCATTTTGGGACAGCAAATCCCTATTTGTTTCACCTCTAGTGGAGTGCCAAAGAGCTCAGCGCATATGGAACAGATCAACCTTGCCTACAGTGATGGGGTGATTCCAGTGTGCTATCATCGATTAAAAGGGAAAACCTGGGCCCTCCCCCATCAGATATATGAATACCAAGGGCTAGCGCTTAGAGCAGCTGGAGCTATATCCATTCCCTCTGGACATCAAGTAATAGTAGACGCAGAGTTAGAAGTGAAAGCCAGCTGGGCTCTACAGAGAGATCATTGGGCCTTATCAGCAATCACTGCTTGAGCCCCACATGGCTCCAGGCATCATACTTCCAGGACATGGGGAAATCAAATACTGATAACAAATCTCCAGAACAGACCAATTCGAATCCAGCGAGATCAGATTATAGCATATTTACATCTGAACCCAGTTGAAGAGATCAATCAGGTTCATAAGTTCAGTTCACTGGATGAATTTGGTCTGCCTATTGAACTGCATCTTGGTGCGATGGTGGTTGTACCACAGGAAAATTTATCTGTGTCATCAGAATATCAGAAGGAGAGGGCGGAAGCTTTATTCAAAAATATAGAGATCTTTGTGGTTGATGATCATGATTTGGGGTGCGCTTGGGGGTTGTTCATTGACTGGACACTGGGGATCATCCCCCTCATCAGGTCTCAACAGATCTATCAATCACAGGCAGCTGAAGAAGTTTTCACCAAGGAGATTGAAAAGACGCTAGAGCAGGGAATGCTCAAAACATCTAAGAGTCTGTGGGCTTCGCCTGTCCTAATTAAAAAGAAGGATGACACTAACTGCATAGTAACTGAATACCGGAAGCTCAATAGCATCACTAGAAAAAATTCATAACCTCTTCCACAGATTAATGATGCGCTGGATTGGCTAGGTGGAGCCCGCTACTTCTTGGCTATGGATTTGATATCCGCTTATTGGCAAATCGAGTTGCCTTTGGTGGAATAAGAAAAATGCGCTGTAATCACCTCAAAAGGGCTTTTTAACCAATGTGCATGCTGAAAGGGCTATGTAACGCCCCAGCTATGTTCCAATGAGCAATGGATACCATACTGGGTGATCTGAAGCTGTCATGGGTTCTTGTGTATCTTGATGATATTAACATCTTCTCTCGCATGTTCACTGAGCATCTCACCCATTTGGAAGATGTATTTCGCCGACTGATTGAGGCCAATATCAAAATCAAGCCTTGGAAATGCCACTTCTTCAAGAATCAGCTTGAGTACCTTGGGTTTGTGGTGGATGTGACTGGGTTGAGACCTCAGCCAGCTAAGGTAGAAGCCATCCAGAAGATGACTAAGCCAGATAATAAGTGGGACATTCAGGTGTTTCTGGGGATGTTAAGTTATTACTGTCGATTAGTACCCACTTTCAGTTGCATTGGAGGTCCCGTGTTTGAGCTACTAAAGAAGATGACATGTATAAATGGATGGAATGACATCAATGCGCCTTCAATACACTTCGAACAGCTTTAGTCTGTGCGCTGGTGTTGCGCTACCCTAATTTCAATAAATAATTTATAGTGCAAATGGATGCTTCCCTCTCCGCTGCTGGGGAAGTCCTGTATCAGAAGGACGATGAGGGAGACGAGCACCCTGTGGCGTACTGTAGTCATAGCTTGAAAGCTATGAACGGAATTACATCATAACTGAGCGAGAGTGCTTAGCAGTGATCTATGCATATAAACAGTTTTGAGTCTAATTGCATGGAGTAAAGTATAAAGTCATGACGGATCGTGAATTGTTGCGCTGGTTGCAGAAGCTGAGAGAGACTGAGGGGCGGCTAGCCCGATGGGCTCTTAAGCTGCAAGCTTATGAATTTGAGATTCTACACCAACTGGGAGAAAAACACCAAAACGCCGATTTTTTTGAGATTGCCAACAAATGCAGTTACAGTGGATCTAAGCGATATAATGTTTGACAAAATGCTCAGCAGGAAGTACGATGATGAACTGCCTCAAGTTATCAAGTTACTAGATGGACTCAGGACCAATACGATCCTAAGAAATGGGGAATTGTATAAGCGTATAGGGGACATTACTGTGAATATCCCAAGGCCTTCCACCCGCTCAAATATTATTATGAGTGCACAACGAGCATTTGGCCATGGTAGAGTCTGAAAAATTCTTGAATTGTTAAGGCCACGGTATTATTGGGAAAGCATTCAATATGATGTGCTTGAGGCACTGTCTTGCTGCCACCAGTGCCAGGTGGAGAATCCGTTCCACCATAAGACTTCATACTATTTGGTGATACCTCGCTTCACTTGGCATACAGTCTCTATTGATGTTGTGGGACCTCTGCTAACCGGAGCTAATTAGTCTAAGTATATCCTGGTGACAATTGACCACTTGGCCAGGTGGGTTGAGGCGGGAGCCATTTAGGATCAAGGGCAGTTACTGTGGATAGGTCTATAATGGAATGCATCATACAGCGTTATGGCTGCCCACAGTTTATCCTTACCAACAATGGAACCAACTTCACCTCTCACATTTTACCTAAGCTCAACGAATTAATGGCCATCCACAAGGTCCTAACAACCCCATATCACCCTGAGTACAATGGAATGGTTGAACGGGTTAATGTGACTCTGGTGAATATACTATGGAAGTTGGTTACAGATAGACCCTCTGTTTGGAGTACTCTTCTTTCTACCATGGTGTTCGCCTATATTATAAGTTATCATTCTGCCACGGGAAAGAGCCACTTTCAATTGCTTTATGGGAGGCACCCCACTCTGCCTGCGCTGCTATATGCCTGTGTAGAGGACAAAGGAGGAAATGGATCTGCAACAATATTTAACCACCCTTACAAATACGCTGATTAAGTTACAAACTGAAGTGTACTCATTCAGCTTGGCTAAGAAAATCAAAAACCAGGCTGCTGACCAAGTACGGCGCAGTGTCCTAGCACAGTTTAAAGGTGAATATATGGTGCTATTACATGATCAGCACTGGTTAAGGTGGAAGCCCAAGCTTGCAAATATTTGGATTAAGCCGTTTGAGATAATAGAAAAATGGGTTCTGATGCTTATACTATCAAGGATCCTGCAAGAAGCCGGATTATGTATTGGGCGCATGCAAAACTCCTTCAGGCATATAAGCAGTAATATAGCTACACTAAAAATGAAAAGAGTAAGTCATTTAATTATATATATCTGTGTAGATGCTAATGGGTTTATGTTTATTTGGGGCTGTCCCTTGAGGTCTTTCGCTTCGCTGTATTTATCTTCCTGTCTTTTTTTCAGCTTCTTGCGGTGTTCCTTTTGTTTTGATCAATAAGACCTTTGTTTTCTCTTCCGCTGTTCATGCGTTCTTTAGTTTCTATGGACTTGACTGGGGCTAGGGGTGGAGGCAAAGGCTGCCAAGGTGAGAGCGAGGGGACTGATGTCTGCTCCAGAGCCACTGCGCTAGGCCAAAGAGGGGAGGTCAATGCGATGGGACTAGAAGAGGAGGATGTACTGGGATTCCAGGGTAGCATGCGAGGTGGTGAGAGTTTGGCTGGTTGATTGAGTTGAAACCGTTCCTGCCCCACGAGGGGCAGAGCTTGCAACCACATGTGTGGATGCTCCTAGGAAATCAACAAGTATGCCAACAGAGGGGGCCAGAGTTGTAAGAGTTGGTGAGTAAGCAGGTGAGTGCCAGCTTGAGGTGAAAAGGCTGCACCCAGGGCCAGGCAATCTACAAGGAAGTCCTCCATGCTCGGATACACTATCAGAAAAGGAGTGGATGTAGTGAATGCCGCTTGCCAGGCCCACTTAAGGGCTATCCAGTGCTGCTCTATTCATGAACTTAAAGCAGTTATGGGATGCAAAAATAAGTTACCTAAGAGTGCCATGATGGGAAGGTACTGCGATAGATCATCAGTGCTGAGGGCAGTGAACGCTGCGGTGAACCCAGAGTAAAGGTGAGCTAATTGGTTGTTGCGGAAGTTTACCTCTAAGGACCAGAAGTGGGTAGGAGCGTGGGGAAAGGACCCTGACCAGAAGGCTATTACCCATTGCACAAAGCACAGAATACGCTGAACAGATAGAGCCACAGGACGGGGCTCAGCAGGAGATGGAAACACTAGGCGACTAAAACGCTCGCCAGGAGGTGGGCCACTTTGTTATGTGAAGGACCTTGGCTCTGCTCCCCTCCCCAGCGTAGCTAGCCCACAATGTCTCCAAAGGGGGTGCACCAGGAAGCCAAATGGCCGACTAATTCAGGAAGAATCTCTTCCTGGGTTAGCACAGTTGTGAGGTCCATGTCAGCCTCATCCTCATCAGCTGGGGGAAAAGGAAACCAGGAAGAGGGATGTGACCTGGGTCTGGTAACTACACACCAAGCCACAGACGGTAGAAAAAAGTGAACTCATGGACTCACTGCTGTTGGCGTGGAATGGTTCGCTTGGCATTAAGGAAAAAGAAATTTATTATTTATTGTCCAGTCAAAGGGGGGGGGTAGTGAAAATCTATATGACTGGATGACAAGCCACCATTACGACTAAGTGAATCATTGAGGAATTCCATAAAAGGCTCAATGGACAGGATCCGCTGAGGATGTTTCAGAGCTATAAAGTAATTGATCGCCTTTGGATGAGGCGACAATGGGTCATAATGGGTCTTATCGGATTGCCTTTAAAATAAAGCAATAGGGTTTGGTCAACATTTGATAGCTGATAAACTGGATCGCCTCAAATCAAGGTGACAAAGAATTGAAGAGCAACAAGCTGAAACCAAGGAGAAAACGGAGAAATTAATAACTAAGCATAAGGGTTGGTACTGACTGGGGTCACTGGGATATCAGTGAAACAAGGAGACTAGAGAAAGGAGGGTTTTTAGTAGGCTTAGA